>JAJIYU010007440.1:0-19166 GCA_030144865.1 Tinospora cordifolia | reverse complement strand
TATATATATATATATATAATTTATTAAAATAATTTTATTTTTATAAAAAAATTTTAAAATAATTTTTTAAAAAAATATTTAAATAATTTTTATTATTAAAAACTATTAAAATAATAAGATCCTTAGACCTATGACCGGCCTTAATAGTGGTGGGTTTGGACGGAGTACAGGAGGAAGCGTGAAGGTTGTGGGGGTTTGACGAGAAATGGCGTGTGAGACTGGGGGCTTGAGCGGTTGAGCCTGGAAGGAGGAGGAACCGAAAGGAAGCATGGGGGGTTGTGGGCCATGTTGGGGGAAACAAAGAAATGGAGAACGAGGAGGGGTTTGTTTGAATTAAACATTCTTCCTTTGGAACTTGCCACCGCTTTCTCCATCTCTCTTTCTTCATTTTTCTATTCGGGTGGGACCATCGTAATAAGGAACTACAAAATGGCTGTCCTCTAGATTATTTACACGTGGATCTCAGTTACTGTAGAATTAATGGTTTCACAACCAACGCCTTAAGTGTACATAAACTCTGTATCCCGGATTATATGGGCGCATATTCATAAATCATATGCTTGTTTGAAGTAATTTAATAGTGATAGACGTCTCCAATTTGTATACTAAATATCATTTTTTACATTAAACAATGCTATAGTGGCCTTGTTTGGCAAGGCTTAACTTCTGTGTTTCAACCGTTTTAAAACTCAGAAGCTACTTCGACTACATTTGTCAACCATTTCAGTTCTGATAGAAATACGGCAAAACTGCGATCAAGAGAAGTAGCAACGTTGTCGATTCTTAACAAATGATTCTGCAATTTGATACGTAAATGTCTATTTTATCCTTTTATTCTCTAGTCGTTCAGTTGCTCTTTTATTGTGGAGTGTATATAAGACGAACAAGCTAGGCATCGTCTCTCCAGTTTTGGACATCAAGCTGGGCGTCAGAGCACAACGCAAATGCAGCTATCATGAACACTGATGAAAAGCACCAGAAACCACCTCAGTGTTCCCTTTCTTCCCTGTATCTGACGAGTTGTCCGCTCAAAACAGCACCACCTTCAATGTAGAAACCTTCATACGTGTTCCTAGATTCTTCTTCTTCTTCTCGATCATCGTTAGAAGTGGAGTGGAATTGGCAAAAAAAGAGAAAGAGGAAGAATAGTTCCTTTCATATAAGTTGTTATAACAAAATTTAATGTTTTTTTTAAATTGAAAAACTTTATAAATCAAGTATATAATCCATGCCTTATAATAAAAAAGATTTAAAATTTTGTAAAAATAAATGAGATAAAAAAATAGTACAATATTAATTTTTAAATTGTAATTATCAAAGAAGTGAACAAATAAAAATATCTTTTTAAATATAAGGGTAAAAATGTTAATTTTTCGGTAAAATCACTTATTTTAAGTTATAACAAACAGTGTCATAATTATTAAAATCAATTTTAATAATCTATAACAAATATAATTAAAATTACTTTTTATAATCACTTATCTAATAATCACTTTTTCATAATTACTTTGGCATTAGAAAAACTTTCAAACAAACAGAGCCAGTAACTGTTTCAATTAATTTTTTTTCTAGGTAACTATAATATTTATAATTAGTGAGTGAGTTAATTATAATTAGAATATTAAGCAACCTATTATTTAATAATTATATGTGTTGCACTTAAATTAAAATACAATTGTAATAATCATTTTAATTTTTTCACCAATTTTTAAGATAGATTCCATAGAGAAATAAATATATTTTATTTAAAAATACTATTTTTAACGTGCTTTTGGAGTGAATTTACTTTTAAAAGTATTTAGTAATGCTTGTTTTTAGTCCAACTGTTTTAAAAAAAATAGTATCATGGTTTTAGAAAAACAAAAAAAAAAGAAAAAAGAATGTGTCAGTTGTTTAAAGCCATTTTTAAAAATTGTTTTTTAACCAATACAGGTTAAGTTAAAGTAGAAGAGAGTTAATACTTTTTAACTAAGAGGTATCGAATTCGAATTTTGGATATGAAAAAAAAATTATGTTGATAAAGTTTTCATTTATGGCCCTATTGCAGCTTGCTTAAATGGTAATTAGTCTCAAAATGCATGTACAACTGACTCAAAGATATATGGCAGGTAATAAAAAAAATATTTCTTGAAAAAAAGAGCTTTTTTTTGTTTTTTTTTAAATTTCATTCCAAACAAGCTAATAAACGGTTCAATTTTTTAAAACAAGGCAATAAACGGTAAAATGTCTACCATCATTAATTCAGAATTACCCTTGTTTTTTCAGTCATCATGAGATATTCCGAAAAACTCAGCTTTACTAGTCCCACCCACATAATCCTAGTTGCAAATATTATATCCTTGATCATTGTGTTACAGATACAACTAGGGGCCTTCATTTATTATTTTAAGCTTAAAGTTACACCACTCGATGCCCCCCATTTGAATTGATCCGGATACATATTATTAAATAACAGATATCAGAAATTTGAACTTGCAATAAACTTTAATAACATTGCATAACATATGGAGAATATATATATTTTTTAAATGTTTGTTAAAGGTGATGTAGATAGATTTATCTTACTTTGTAATTAAATTAATCAAATACAGGGCAGTCCTAAATTTTTAGGGCCTAAGACGAAATAATAACTTGAAGTCCTAAAAAAAGAGGACTATCATTTTACAAGTTATTATTTTTTTAATTAAAAGAAAAAATAAGATTTCTTTTAATGACTTTTATCATTGTGTCACAATAAGACATACGCCTGCCACGACTATTATGTATTTTTTAAAACAAAATCTTTTCTTATCATCTTTCACCAAAGACCACAATGTTCATAAATACTCAATCATTTTTATTATACAATTCAATGTAGTTCAGATATAACTTAAACACTGGAAGAGTTGCATCAATGGTACTTTGTTCATATCATCATAAGGGTGGATGGGCCTTTATGCACAAGTTTAATTAACACAAAAATAAATACATTAAAATTTCTAAAAATTCAACAAAATGTACTTTTAAAACATTTTTGGATACTTTTCTTGAATCCCATCTTAATTTTTTTAAAAAAAAAAATCATGTATCTAAAAATTTAAAAATACCAAAAACTTGTTTTGATTCAAAAAAGTTCTTGTTAGGGTTTAGGGTATAACTTATACAAGTAGTCTTTTAAAATAAAAAATAAATAATAAAAGAACAAGAGGTCATTTTTCAAAATTTCCCTTTCCAGTTTACATTCTTGTTTCTGAATCCCAAACAAGATATGTAGCCTAAGCATTTCAAAAGATATTTTCTTAAACAAAAACGATCTCACCAAATTATCCGAAAAATCAGACTCAAAATATAAACTAGGCTCAAATGGTATCACATACACCTTGACCTTATTATACTACTACTCATGAACTGATTAATAGTTTGTAGCTCTGAAGAATGGTGTGAAAAGATAACAACATACTAAATCTCTCATCCCAAGCTTTGCAAGAGGATGTCAAGAAATGAATTGTACCCACCAAAGGTTGTGAAACAAAGTCAATTGCGGTGGAGAAGCAATGTCTTTGAATGTCAATAATATGCTAAGAAGAGGCTTCTTCATGTGGTAGTCTGCAAGCAGGCATAGGAGGACCCTTTGATTTGAATTGACCAAGCTTTTCAGCGATGCTTCTACAACGGCACTGGTTACCTGGACGCATCACATCCCCGTAAACCGCCATTTCAATGATGTCAAGCTCCACATCTGCAAAACAAAGAAGATAAGAACTCGCTATATTCAGATCAGTTTTTCAGTGAGGGAGATGATTGAATTGCAATATTCCAGAACTGTGTTGCTATAGTAATCCTTCAAAAGAGTAATAAATCTTGTTCAAATTCAATTTCAATTCAAATTTTGGAATTGTGTCAAAATTTGAATGATTCATTAGATGAATTGCAATTTAAATTATTAGCTTGCCCACTAAATTTTTTGGGCTAAAATCTTACTCAATGGGGATGGGAATAAGTTCTCGGGTGAGATAACTCACCTTTTATACAATTAAAGGCTTCGTGGAAAAAAAAATAGCACTTCTAGAAACCACTATGTATCATGTAACCTTTTACTAACATCCATGTCAAACAGAAGTGCAAGTGACTAAGCCCCTATAAAACAAGGATTTGTCAATGAGGTTCAGTTTAGAAGGTTATTAGTCAACCCATTACACATGCAAGCAAGATAAAAATCATATCGAAACTGTTTTGTTTTAGCGGATCAGTAGGTTGAGATGGATGTTCGAGTAGTTTCGGCATCTTCATCCAATTACCCTAACTACTGTTAGTATTTCTCTCCTTTATATTGTTCCTCATCCCAAGTCCACAAAAATGTGACACGAGCATGAACATCACAGTTCCACTATTCAATATTAAATTCTAAAAATGAATTGTATTCGCGCCTAGATGTCGAATCTTAACTTTGATTGGACTCATATATCACAATTGGACTCCCAATTAAATATCTAACCAAAGAAAGAAATAAGGAGAAACCCAAAAATATATAATATGAAATCGAAAAACACATGGAGCATATAAAGCATACCGGTCTGGGTAATCCAAAGCGGTGTCTGGTTTCAAAATGGATCGGATTCATTCAAAGCTGAACAATTTGAATCTCAATTGCTTGCCTTTCACACACTCATTTTACATCATCTCAAGGTAGACATATGCAGCATGTTTGTTTTATCTTACCCATTTATTCTTACAACATAAAAAATCAGTACCCACTGGTTGTTATACAAACAAACCAAAAGGCTATTTCAATGGTTATCTACACTGAACGCACATAATATCCCAACTTCAGTTTAACTTTCTTCTTAGAACTTATAAAACATCTTATTAACAGGTTCCTGTTGCCTTAGAAAAAAGGAGAGAAATAAAAAAGTTCCTTCTTCTCCATGAATGTGAAAATATCATCAAACATTCAAAACTTGACCTACATTGACAAAGCCTAGCGAAGTTAAGGATAAAAGCATGTATGGGTAGGAAAGCAAATTAAAGGTGAAAAATGAATTAACTGGCAGATTCAAAGACATTTTTAAACCAAAAATACATAGAAACGAATGGAAACAACAAAATTCATCAAGCCTAAAGCATTGTCACACCCTTCCAGGACTTGAAAGCTTAACTATTGAATCACCAATGAACTTACGCTAACAAGCAATCAGCAAACAATGATTGAAAATAATAGAGGAATCATATCCGAAGAATTCTATCAATAAACCAAAACATAAGTAATCAACTACCAGTGAATTTCACATCGCAAGAGTATCCTCGCAGCACAGTTTTGTCCACTCCATCCTTATCAGCTTTATACCTGTTCACCCTTGTTTGAAGAATTTGGCAATTCTCGGCCACCGATTCTCCACCTGCATCACAAGACCCCCCCATTCAGCAGAAAACCCAGAACTTTGAACTTTGAACATGGCGTTACCCACTTCCTTAAACAGATCAAAAATCATAACAAAACCCATCTCGACTCAGAGTCTTTGATACAAAACTAGATTGAAGAGCGTATACCACCTTTGGAGAAGGGCACGATGTGGTCGTATTCAAAGCACAGGCAGCCTTGGCAATTGCAGAAGCGTTTGCAAACTATGTTACCTGCAGCATCTTCGCGCCACCGCTCTGGGTGTCTTCCCGGAACGACCTTTGCTTTTGCCCAGCACAAGCTCTTTGCTTTGCCATCAAAAAACCTTGGCCTCTCGTCTTTATTGTCGTTGCTGTTTCTGTTGTGAGGTCGGGAAGGCGAAGTGCTCATCTCTCAGCAGCTAGTAGTAATCGAGCTGTGTCCTTCTGCTCACCGAATGTTTGAGAAAATGCTGCAACGAACTGTTTCCATACCCGCCTTTTTCGAGAGATTACTTGTAGGAAACGGCATAAGAATCTGATTGCATCTCTCCTCGCCAAGCGGCCTTGTTGGACTCTTGAGCTCAACCTTGTCGCAATTACGTGCTCATTGAACTATTTCATGCAAAATGATGAAACCATATAATCACAATCTATGGACGATTATGAATTGCGTATCTCAAAATTGTGTAATAAATATATATTTTTTTCATTTTTTAAGTCTTAATAGGTCCACCTACTTCTTTTCGGTTGTGATACTAGTTTGAAACCAGAATACTACAATTCCATAACACAACAAATGTCTTCCTCAATTAATATAAATAGTACAAATTAGATATTACCATAGCTTGTTTAACACTCACGACCTAACTTACCTTTCGCTTCAAAATTCTAAGCCAGTAACCACATAAGCTACCCACATTTTAATATGCAATAAATAATTCAGGAGTGTTACATGAACATCTTGTAGTCATTAACATTCTCCTTACTGCAATATGGGTCATTCTTTAATTTTCTATTTTTTTTTCCTTTTTTGTTGAAAAATGTTTTTGCTGAACACGTAAAGAATTCTAATGGCATCCAACATCAATGAATCAAGGCAGTTTTAAATGGCATTGGCAATAAAAGTAGGTGTTATGGTGAGCTAGTCGGCAATATTTTAGAGTCACCAGACTCTAATTCCTGATAAATAAACAGAGATACACGAAGTGATTTAAGTGCGCGAAGGAAGCAATATCTATACCAATATGATGGCTCTACAACGACATTTCATATACATAAAGTTCCTACAGATCAATGGAGAAGCCCCTTATTCTTTACTCTCAAAAAAATATGTGGATGACACTGCCAAACCTTCAACGTCATAAGTGCGGACTAGTCGCTGTCTCTTGCCATGTGACTCCAGCCAGCAGAACTCCAGATGAAATGATTTTGAATCAGCTACACTCTTGCCCAAATCACAAGGGCAACCTATGTACATTCCTCCAGGCAATAGAGTCCTCTGGTAGCCTCCATCAAAGGTAACCAGGTTTTTAGTAATGCTGCCTGTCCAATGGACGTTGGTAGTGACATTGTCTCCGAAGGAAGTTGATGTCATGTCCTAATTCAAAGCAAAGACATGAAAGCATTATAAATGAAAAATATAGTGAAAGGACACATGAATCTCAACATTTGATAATAATGACTGCTTAGGTGACTACGATCAAACAAACAGGTGTGCCTTTCTTAGGACATGAATAAGACAATTCAAATCCCTACCTCTCAATGTACAAGTGAACTGATTATAGGTGATGACTCCCTAGAACCTAAAACTAAAATCAATGGGCACGACATAGTTAATGTAAGCAACCTGTAAACATAACAAAGAAATAATCCTTGGAAAGTGGAACATCTGGAACTTGTAAACTCTAAAGTCTTGATATTGAACAGATCTATAAGGAAATGGCGACGTCCTACACATGCATGATAAAGGTGATCAACAAAGAGAGTGGCAATTTTTGCCAGGAATTTACTTTTTTGAATGATCAAAAACTGACGAGCCCAAAGTGCAAGATTTCAAGAGAGCCAAGTGGCTTAAAAATTATACTGCATTCACAAGGGATTTAGTGTCATAACACACAGACCTCAACAACTTGGCCCTTCTCATCAATCTCAAGCAAAGCAGTTGTATTTGCCTCTGCAATGGTAGCTCCGTAAACTCCACTCCTTTTAGTCACAGAATGGCCACTCCATCGACCCAAAAATGGTAGCATCCTACTCATATCATTCTATACATCAAGCATAAATGAGGCGCACTAAGAAAAAGAAATAATCAAACATAATAAATTGCTAATTGTGATTAAAAGAACTTTTTCACGAGATGACCATTGATTTACCTTGGAGTTGTTAGGGGACGGAAGAAGGGGGGTCTCATCGCCCCTTCCTTCAAGGAAGACCAAAATCATTTCAAGGACACCTTTTGGGTCAAAGACGTGAAAGGCTCTTGCTCGCACGTCCCTCTCCTTTGAATAAAGACAATTCTCACAAACAATAGAAGGCCGACGAGATGGAAGTTTCAGGTTTCTGCAATTAATAGCAGCAATGTATAAACGGACTAGGAAGCTTGAACTCAGAAAAGATTTTAATATAAAGCAAAATCACCCTTTTCTTATCATCTATTCAGTTTCCGTCATAGAACCAAATACAGATGTTTCTGTATTGTTTATGTTATCACTCTTCTCAAAGAAAGATTCTTTATAAGAACAAAACTCACTTTGGTGATTCTTCTCCAATATCATCTTCTCCAAGTACCCCTTCCCTCAATACGGTTTCTAGCATTCCAGCAGTCTGATATCTCAATGCAAATGCTCTTTCTTTTGGGAAAAAACCAATCTGAAGACTAGCCCCAACACATATTCAATACAAACATTAAGAAGATAAAAGCTAAGATGTTAGATATCTTGCTTCAACCTAGATCAAATTAACAACTTCATGGTGTTGCAGTTGTCTCACCTGCTGATACTTGTCCACTGTAAACAAGTTAGTTTCCTTGATTTTATACTCAGCCCATTCCGGCTCAGAATCATAACCAGAATATGATGTGCTTGATGGAGGTTGCTTTATGTATAACCTACACAATCACAAGCACAAATAACCAAAGTAGTGATACATTATGCCTCAAATGGGACTCTTCTTGGTATTATTGCCGAGTGAAACAAAAGGAATGCAACATTCTTAAGTTAAAAATTAGGAAGTAAAGTAAAAGCAGTCAAATGTGTAAAAAATAAAACATAAAAATGCTTTAAAAACCTAATACAACATTTGGTTCACAACCTGAAAACAGAAAACTTTAAAAAATGACTTCTTATTGTTTTCCATAAACAACCAACTTTCTTAACAAAAAGTGAAAAGCTGTTTATGAAATCTTTTGAACTAAACAAGCTGTTAATATTCTCAAATTTTTTGATTTAGAAAACTGTGTTTGAATCACAAACCATATTGGGCCTAAGTTCCCCAGCATGTCATCTTATCATGATTCCTATTGAAGCCATATCGTCAACCCGACTTTGATTGGTGAGAATCAGAAGATAAGAATTTACAAAATTGTTCAAACTCATTAGAAAACTTAAAAAAAAAAAAAATCAGACTACAACCCAACTAATTCTTCTTGTAAGAAATAAATAAATAACATGATCACATAATACAACCCAGCTAAGTCTTCTCTGAATCCCCATCCTCTGTTCCTTCTTGTAAAAACTAAATCAACATCCAATTACATGTAGTTATAGTTTTTTTATTTGAAGTACACAAGCAGAAACCACTGCCATTTCTTTAAAAGAAAAAAAAAATGTGGGGAGCTTACGTCTGAATGAGACTGACGAGTTCGTCTTCACCATAAGAGCTGGCCGCAAGCTCAGTAGTAACTCTTTGCAGTAAATTTCCATAAGGATCAAATTGCTTAGACATAAAGAAAACAAGAACAAAATCAACAAAACGTAAACCACGGCGGAAATGAAGTATTATAATTGTTACAAGAAACATTGACAGAGACTCAATGCGAATAGATACATAGAAAGATCCTTTCCATCGTCCCAAGTTCAAATCTATGAACATTCTGAGAGCGTCCATACCCATCGACCCTTCTTCGAGTCTACTCCAGTGCTCTTCTTCTCCTGCTGCGGCGGGCTGAGAAGATTGGACTGCTTCAGCTTGAATTCTCCAAAACCTGCGAGTCGAAGAACAAGACACCTCATTTACTTTCGACAAGCTTGGTAAAGAGGGTGTTCGGGTGGTGTTTCGGGGTTTGGTTTTCGCAATTGGACGGACTGAAATTGAAGAAATTGCCGCCATGAATGTTTGTGTGTTCTTGTTCCAAATCGAAAACCTGTTGGGACTCGGTTCACGAAACACCAGTTTATCTCTTTGGAGGCGTTTGGTACAGTAGATGAATTGAGATAGGATTAAGTTTATTTAATAAAATAAAATTCGATATGAGAGGATTAAAAGAAAAAATAATGTAACATTTGACGGAACACTCAATAATTATAAAATAAAAATAAAAATAAAAATAAAAAAGAAACAGGAGTATAAAAAAAAACTTGATGAGATTGAGTAATTTCATCATTTTTTAATACAGCACTAAATAATTATAAATAAATTAAAAAAAATAAGAATTAATATAAAAATAAGAGTAAAAAATAAAAATAAATAATTTTTAATGAAATTGAATAATCACACAAAAAATGAAAGGATTAAGTAATCTTATAAGAGTAGGATAAAAAAGTGGGTTCAGAAGAAATTTTTATATTATGTAATTGCTACCAAACATAAAATATGATTAAAATTAATTTAATCTTATCTTATCTCATATGTCAAATTGTCCCTAAAAGGATGTCATTAAATTTATTTTTGTTAAATCCTACTTCTACTTATTCCAACAGTTAAAATAATCTTATTACTTTAACTTGAGGTCTTATTTTGTTAAATTTTAATTTTAATATAATTTTAATATAATTTAATTTTATCTTATTTAATAAAAATAATTTTATCTTGTACACTAAATACATCTTAATTCATAACTGAGGCGGAAATACGCTAATGTTCAATTTCCAAAATTTAAAAAAGCAAATTTCATTAGATTCTTTCCAAAAAAAATTAAAAAGAAAAAATAAAAAGAAAAAGTTTGTGACAAATGCAAAAAAATAAAAAAGTAAATAATTGAGATTTATTTATAAGAAAATGTATTTAATAATTATATTATATAAAAATTTGATGGGTCTCTATTTAATCACCCCACCTTAATCCTTTCTTTTAAAGTACTTAAAATATCTTATCTCCTTCTGGCTTCTTTAAAATAAATAAATCCGCAAATTTGGGTTACAAATGCCACCCCAAGCAAGGATTGCAAATGCAATATAGCTATTAGGCTAACCCACTCTTATTATATATGGGTAGTTTAGGTATTCTGTATATAAGGTTATATAAGCCACAGTCTATTGTGTTGTTAACCTAGTTTTTGTATTCTTTTCTTTGGAGCAACCCTAATAAAGATTATTCCATCTTTTCTTATTTCCTATCGTGGTATCAAAGCAGGTACGGCGACTGCTCACGATAATGAATTAGTGAATCTTTGTTATTGCATTTTTGCGAACATGGTTTTTCTTCTTCTTCGTTGGAACAGGGTATTTGGGATTTTTTATTGGAACTGTTTATTGGCCACCATTTTTGTTTGCTCCCTCTTCATTTTCGCTCCTTTTCATTTCTGTTATTGCTGTTATTGGCCACCATTTTTGTTTGCCCTCTCTTCATTTTCGCTCCTCTTCATTTCTGTTACTGTTGTTACTGGATACATTTGCTCGCCCCTATTACTACTGCCGCCTTGGATACATTTGCTCGCCCCTGTTACTGCTCCGCCCTAAATCAATTTGCTTGCCCCTATTCATCGTCATTTTGCTGTTTGCTTCTGTTCTGCTAGTTGGTGTTTCTGGTTCATGTCACTACTCGCTGTTGGTTTTGGTTCGCGTTGTTGCTCACCGTTGTTTCTAGTCTGACCTGCCGAATCGCTGCAACATGCCCATCTTCTTCGTTTGGTTGTTGTGTCTGCATCTATGTATCGTTTTGTGCCGAAAACCCCATTGCTGCTCATTGTTCTGAATCACGTTCTGTTTGATCGCACAATGCATCTCACGATTCTGTACTCATCGTGTGGTATATATAAACAAAACACAATAGCTATCCATTTCTTTTGCATATTGATATTGGATTTGAGAACTTCTCTATGGCGAGTGAAAGGGATGATTCACTTCAATCTATTAGTGTTCGATTAAATGGACAAAATTATTCTTATTGGAGCTACGTGATGAAAAATTTTTTAAAAGGAAAGAAGCTGTGGTGTTATGTTACTGGTACAAACACTAAACCTACAGATCACACCAATGAAAAATATGCAGAGTTGTTAGACGTTTGGGATGCCAATATTTCAAAAATTATTACTTGGATCAACTACTCTGTTCTGCAAACGATCGGTACACAGTTAGCAAAATTTGAAACTGCTCAAGAAGTTTGGGGTTACTTGGCAAGGTTATATACTCAATCCAATTTTGCTAAACAATATCAATTTAAAGTTGATATTCGTGTTGTTCGACAAGGGAATATGACTATTCAAGAGTTCTATAGTACCATATCCCATCTTTGGGATCAATTAGCTCTCACTGAATCTATTGAATTACAAGCCTTTGCCCCTTATATTTCTTGCAGAGAAGAACAATGCTTGGTTCAATTTCTGATGGCCCTTTGAGATGATTTTGAAGGCCTTCATGGTTCCATTTTACGTCGTAGTCCACTTTCATCAATTGACTCAGTAGTTAATGAACTTTTAGCTGAGGCAAATGGACAAAGGACTTATTCCTGTACCTACACCATATGTTTTAGCGGTTCCACGTAAGTCCTCTACTCCTTCCCAGAACAGATGACACCCTAAGGTCGGTATAGATGAATGTAGTTTGTGCATGCAAAAGGGTCATTGGAAGTCTCAACGTCCTCAGTTGCTCCAAAAATCATCTTAGCACCAGCATGGATCGAGCTCTTTGCCCACAAGCACCACTGGATCTGGGGCATCTTCATCATCAAATCCCAATTTAGTTGCTCTTGCTGAACAATTGCAGAAGTTTCTTGTAGTTCAACTTCATGCCATGTCTATATCTTCCTCTTTAGGTTTGTCATCCTCCGAGCCTTCAGATATGTCTTCGTCTATGTGGATTTTTTATGTTGGTGCGCCACATCATATGTCATGTGATTTATCTTCTTTTACTTCCTTGTCTTCCTCATCGCCATCGATATCTTTTATGACTGCTGATGGCAACTCTATGTCATCCGTTGGTATTGGTCCTATTGTCTCTCCTTGCTTGTCTCTTTCTAATGTTTATTATATCCTTAATCTTAAGTTAAATCTTATCTCTATTGGTCAATTATGTGACTCTGGCTATTCTGTTCACTTCTATCCTACGTCTTGTTCTGTGCTGGACCTTCATTCTCAAAAGCTGATTGGGACAGGCCGTAGGCAGGGAGGATTATACACGTTAGAGAGGTTGTAGGCTCCTGATGAGGCTGCAATTAGTGTTGATCTGTCATCTTTTCATTTGCGTTCTAATTCTTCTCTATTTTACTTATGACATTCTCGATTATGACATGTTTCTGCTTCTCATTTACGATATTTAGCATCCAAAGGATCATTGAAAAATTTAAAGTTTCATGACATTTCTAATTGTTGTGGTTGCAAATTAACTAAATTCACAGCACTACCTTTTTTCTCAAAGTACTTCTGTTTCTCTTGCTCCATTTGATTTGATTCATTCCGATGTATGGGGACCTGCCCCTGTATCTACAAAGGGGGGATTTCGATACTATGTTTCATTTATTGACGATCATACTCGTTATTGTTGGATTTATCTTATGAAACGTCGTTCTAATTTTTTTTAATGTCTATGTTGTCTTTCGAGCCCTAATTCAAACACAACATTTCACCACCAATAAATGTTTTCACTGTGACTTAGGTGGGGAATACACCTCTACTGAATTTTCTAATTTACTTGCCTCAGATAGGACTTTACATCAGTCATCTTGCACTGATACTCCTCAACAAAGTGGTGTTGCAGAACAAAAACATAAACATATAGTTGAAACTGCTTGATCTCTCCTTTTCTTTGCCAATGTCCCAAATGACTTTTGGGGTGAGGCAGTCCTTACTGCTGTTCACCTCATAAATACAATCCCAACCTCTCAAACCTCTAGACTCTCTCCCTTTGAGAAGTTATACGGTTGTGTTCCAGACTATTCTTCCTTACGAGTTTTTGGATGTGTTTGCTTTGTCCTACACCCTCATGCTAACCGAAACAAGTTATCCTCTCGTTTAGTTCTCTGTGTCTTTCTTGGCTATGGTCACAGACAAAAAGGTTATCGTTGTTTTAACCCTATTGCACAAAAGCTATATGTCTCTCGTCATGTTTTCTTCCTTGAACACCTTCCTTTTTTTCTGATTTCCCCACCTCATAATGTCACCACTTCTGATCTTATTCACATAGATCTTTTTTTGATGATCATATTGGATTGCCCTCTCCTAGTGCAGATGTCTCATTGCCTGAGGTTTTAGATTCTTCACCCCCTATTGTTCCTGGTGCATCCTCTCTGCCTATGCCATCCCAAGCATCTGCTGAGATTGTTGATCCTCCGGTCCCTCGCTACCCTCCGCGTCTTCGTAAGTCTACTTAGTTGCCTGATTTTTCATATAATTTCTATTCACAGTCCTTTACATCCTTTTTGGTCTCTATTTATAATCTCTTTGAGCCTCTTTCTTATAAGAAGGCAGCACTTGATCCTTTATGGCAACAAGCTATGATTGAAGAACTCTCTGCATTGGACAAGACTGCAACTTGGGATTTGGTTCCTCTTCCTCCAAGTAAAAATCCGGTTGGTTCTCGTTGGGTCTATAAAATTAAGACCAAGTCTGATGGCTCTATTGATCGTTATAAAGCAAGGGTTGTTGCTAAGGGTTTTTCTCAACAATATGATATGGATTATGAGGAAACCTTTGCTCTTGTTGTTAAGATGACTACTGTCCGTACTCTTCTTGCTGTTGCTTCTGTTTGTCAATGGTCTCTTTCTCAGATGGATGTGAAGAATGCTTTCTTACATGGGGATCTTAAAGAAGAAGTTTATATGACACCACCTCTTAGCTTTGTTCATAATCCTGGGGATGTTTGTAAACTCAAGAAAGCATTATATGGCCTCAAACAAGCTCCACGAGATTGGTTTGAAAAATTCTCTTCCGTAATTGCCTCCTTTCACTTTACATCCAGTAAGTCAGATTATGCTCTGTTTGTGCGCTCTACCTCTGCAGGGCGGATCCTCTTGCTCTTGTATGTTGATGATATGATTATCACTGGTGATGATTTAGTTGGCATTGCTAAACTGAAACTGGCATTGACTCATCATTTTGAGATTAAAGATCTTGGGCCTCTTCGTTACTTCTTAGGCATTGAGGTTGATTATTCCTCCAAAGGTTATCTTCTTTCTCAGTCTAAATATATTGTTGATATTATTTAGCGTACTCGTATGTTAGATACTAGAACTGTTGATACTCTTATTGAGCAGAATGTTCGCTATACCTCCACAGATGATACCCCATTATCTGATGCCTCTCTATACCGTACTATTGTTGGCAGTTTGGTTTATTTAACTATCACTCGCCCAAATATTGCATATGTTGTTCATGTTGTAAGTCAATTTGTTGGTGCTCCTACCACCACTCATTGGGGTATTGTTATTCGTATTCTTCGGTATCTTCATGGTACTCTATATCAAAGCTTGTTACTTCCTTCTTCTTCTTCCTTGGAGATTCGTGCCTATTCAGATGCGAATTGGGCTAGTGATTCCGTCGATCGCAAATCAGTCACAGGCTTTTGTATCTTCTTGAGCGATTCTCTTATTTCTTGGAAGAGTAAAAAGCAATCTGTTGTTTTTCGATCTTCTACTGAAGCTGAATATCGTGCTATGGCCTCTACAACTGCTGAGATCGTGTGGCTACGTCACTTGCTTCTCGATATGGGCATTGCACTCACCTCCCCTACACCTATGTATTGTGGTAACCAAAGTGCTATTCAGATTGCTCACAATTCAGTGTTTCATGAACAAATAAACCATATTGAGATTGACTGTCATTTCACTCGCCATCACTTGCAGGATGGCACCATTACTTTACCATTTGTGCCCTCCTCCTTACAGCTTGCAGATATTTTTACAAAGTCACACTCTACTAAGCGGTTTCACTTCCTTGTTGGCAAACTCTCGCTGCTTATTCCACCAACATCTTGTGTTTGAGGGGGGGTATTAGGCTAACTCACTCTTATTATATATGGGTAGTTTAGGTATTCTGTATGTAAGGCTATATAAGCCACAGTGTATTATGTTGTTAACCTAGTTTTTGTATTCTTTTCTTTTGAGCAACCCTAATAAAGATTATTCCATCTTTTCTTATTTCCTATCAATAGCGACTAAGGTAATAAGATGCAATCAATAATTTTATTTTATTTTATTTTTTTCAAAGGAAAGAAAATGAAAGGATTTCGGGGGGAAAAGCTTGGGATGAAATGAAATAATTAACTTGGCGCAAATTTAATTTATATCACAATATTTGAATTTTTTAATTAAATTGATACATTATTATAAAACACGTGTGCACATTACACGTATTTTTCTTTCATAAGATTAAAATAAAATGTTCTATATATTTAACTTTTTGATGTGATCAAAATGAAAAGAATATTTTGAACATGCAATAAGGAGCAAAAGATAAATTAGAGAAATATATTTACAAAAGTCTAAAAGTATACAGGATGATAAAATAGTAAAAAAACTGATAAAGATTTTAAGAATATAGATAGAAAAAGGCTTCGAATACTCAAGTATCTGTGCTATTAGACATAATTGAGTTTATGGAAACAAACTTACTTGTAACAATAATAAATTCGTTTTCATATACAATCGAAGTTATTATTTTCTTAATATCAATATTATAGATAGTTATTAGGTCATCAAAGCCTTAGAACATTAAGTTTTAATAGGTATCTTATACAATATAACATAATAGTTTTTTTTTCATGTTTGAAGTATTAGTAATGGTAGTTTTATTCAACTTTTTGTTTTTTTGGATACAAGAGGAGAAAATGGCATTAAGGCTGCAGAAAAGAAACAACATTAGCATCTACCAGTAACAGAGGAAGAATCTCAGAGGGAACTTGATTGCGAATAATGTAGTTGCTACCTGAAGTAAAAGCTTTACTCGTAAGGGCATCAACACACTGGTTTTCATCTTGAAGAGTATGACAAAATTGAAGCTGCCAAGGTCGTCTCTTAAAAAGATTTATGTCCTCAATGAGATTGGCCAGAGTATGAAGAGAAACATCTACTGCATCTAAAAGGTCTAGAGCCACCTTAGAGTTTGTTATCAAAATGACTCTTCTAAAGTTCCTTTCTGTCACCAATTGCAACCCGTTCTTAATCCCTTGAGGCTTAGCAACAATATTGGAGCAAACCCCCAATCTACCTACACAACTAGCTAACCATTCACCCTTATGATTTCTAATGTTATATCTCCAAAAGAGACAGGACCTGGATTACCCCTGGTTAACTCGGCTACAAAGTTTATTTTGTACACCGCGGGGGGCTCTATTTTTCTTTTAATGGGAGTTCTGGGTATGGGTTTATATGGTTCCAATGAACCAACATTAAATTTTGAAACATCAGCTAATCAATCGTATCCTGTGGCATTGGAAATAATATTCTATTTTGGATTTCTTATTGCTTATGCTGTCAAATCACCGATTATACCCCTACATACGTGGTTACCAGATACCCACGGCGAAGCACATTACAGTACATGTATGCTTCTAGCCGGAATCTTATTAAAAATGGGAGCGTATGGATTGGTTCGGATCAATATGGAATTATTACCCCGTGCCCATTTTTTATTTTCTCCTTGGTTGATGATAGTGGGCACAATTCAAATAATCTATGCAGCTTCAACATCTCCTGGCCAACGTAATTTAAAAAAGAGAATTGCCTATTCCTCCGTATCTCATATGGGTTTCACTATTATAGGAATTAGTTCCATAACCGATACAGGACTCATTAGTGTTGATCTTAACCCAGTACCTCTCTAGGTTCTTCCAAGAAATCCAACAGTTTCTTTTAGGAATAGCCTGATTAAAACTATTAGCAAAAACATTTATATGTCAATAGACACTTCCAACCAAACAAAGCACTGCCTAAGCTATCTATGACTCCTTCGATGAACATTTTATTTCTATGCTTCCAGATGATCCATATAGCTGTAGCGAACTTCAGGGCCCAAATGGCCTCAGTACTATTTTTAATATGTTTTTGCATCTTTGAGGTTATCTTCACACCATTTTTTTACTATAGATCCAAAAAAGTCAGTCAAGAAGGTATGCCTACAAATACGCCTCCAAATGTTCGTGGAGTAATGACAATCCCTAAGAGCATGGGCTATATCCTCATTCGCACGCAAAAATCTTTTGCACTTAGGATTATTAGTTAACTCCCTAGTAAATCTATGATCTTTAGTGAGAATCTTTCCATGGAGGACTATCCAAACAAAGCAACATATCTTCTAAGGGATGGGAGTGTGCCAAACCCAATCATGATTGAAACTTTTGTACCTTAAATCCTCTTTGGTAGCTAGGGCATAAGCGGATCGAAAGTTGAAGGAACCATTAGGCGTAAGTCTCCAAATAACACGATCTTCTTTGAAAAGTAGAGGTAGAGGAATACCTTTAATCTTTTCAATGATATCAACAGGGTTTATTGTTTGCAGGTGAGAAAAGTCTCAATTTTTGGAGTTATCAATGATATCACAAACACAGAGATCACGATCTACTTTATAGATAATATCATGAACAATATCTTCCAAAGTAGCCTCTCCACACCACACATCCTTCCACAGGGAGACTTTATCTCCTTTGATATGGGCCATGATATTCCTTTCCTCAAAAGGTTTCTCCCATAAAGGATACCTTTCCAAACAGGAGACACTCCCTGATTACCCATAGTTGAGAACAGATCAATATGCCTTAGGTATTTGTTCCTCATAATCGTCATCCATAGCTGATTCTTTCCATTAATCAGCCTCCAAGCTAATTTAGCTAAGGCCTCATTAATTCATTTCAACTTCCTCAACCCCAAGCCACCCTGATTTTTGGGGCTATACATAACATCCCAATTAATTAAGTGGACTTTTCTCCCCTCAGTCGTACTCCCCCAAATGAAATTCTTATGAATTTGATCAATCTTGTTAGACATATGCATTGGCAACTTGATGATCTAGGGAACATAAGATGTCATAGTAGTGGTTGTGGACTTAACCAAGGTAACAAGACTTAGAAGATTCAGTTGTCTTGATTTCCATCCTACCATACAAATTTCAATATGGTCCAAGATTGGTTGAAGCAATGTTCTATCAACCCTCTCATGGACCAAAGGGAACCCTAGGTATTTCCCTAAGTTTCTAGTAAAGCCCAATAGAATAATGATTACTGAGATGACGAACATAGCTACGTTCCATATTTTTGGAAACAAACATCTTGGATTTAGCTAAGTTGATCTTCTCCCCCGACATGGCACAAAATTCCTGCAAAACTTCCAGCATAACAATGCATTGGTGAAAAGTAGCTTTAGCCCCTCTCCCCTCCAGACCGCCTCCCCCCCCCCTCTGACCCTTGCTCATCTTTTTTCTAGCCCTCCAGGCTTTGAACTCCAGC
>JAJIYU010007439.1:0-19214 GCA_030144865.1 Tinospora cordifolia | reverse complement strand
TATTAAAAATATACGATACATGTATAAATTAATTAATTAAAATAGTATTGAAATAATAATAATAATAATAATAATAATAATAATAATAATAATAATAATAATAATAATAATTTTTGTGTAAATAAAAAGGAATAATATGTACATATGCATGGTGATTTAACAGTAATAATAATAGTAGTAGTAATAATAGTATTATTATTATTATTGTTATTATTATAGAATTATAAGTAATGGAGATAGATATTATAAATGGAAATGAATCTATATATATTGTCAAATAGGTGATTAAGAAAATAAAAACTTAATATGATTTATGGTAAAAATGAGAATAATTTATATAAGGTATGTTGTTATGGAATTAATTTATATAAGGTATATTGCTATGAAATTAAATAAATGTAAATTTGGGAATAAGTTATATAAGGTATATGGTTATGAAATTAAATAAAGGTAAAATTGAGAATAAGTTATATAAGGTATATGATTATAGAATTAAAATGAAGATAAAATTGATAATAAGTTATTCAAGGTTACTTGTTAAGGAATTATTTATCTAAACTGGGGTAGAAAGAGAATTATTTTCGATTATATAAAAAATCACGAGCGGCTAATTTTTTTTTAATCGTTATCTTTCTTTTATATATATTTTTTATTTTCTCGACTCCAAAGCGCACAGAACCAGAAACACAAAAAAGGAAAACCGAAGGGAGGAAAATCTGAATTTTCGACGAATTCGACGTGCAAGTAAGTCATTTTTTCTAATTCTTGCTATAAAGATGCTAGATAAGCTAATTATTACGAACCTAGGGGTGTAATTTTTATCATAGGGGGTATTTTATAGCAGTACCCAAAAAGCGATATTCCCCCATCGTAAGTAAAACTTAGAAAAAATTATGCCAAAACACTCTTGGTGATGCGTAGATCCCAGATATGTAGTTAGTTTCTATTCATTTATTTTGTACACATCAAAATAAATACTCAAAGTTTCATAACCTTTGGATGAACTTTTTGATGGTGTTAAATCCCAATAAAAGTTTAATTAGAGGCCATAGAAATGCAAAGAACGAAGATTTGTACCTATCGGCACCAAATTCGTGAATTTTGGTGAATAATTAACCAATGAGATTATTTATGAAAATTTAGAAAATTAAAGAAAAATATGATTAAGAAGCTTATTTATTTTATTTTCTACTGTAAAAAGATAATATTTGAGCAAAAAATTAATTTTAAAGGTTATTGAGACTATTCGAGTTAATGCGCAGCAATATGTGAGGCCTAATGCGCGTGTAGAATTAAATATAAAAAAATGAATACGTTAAAAATTATTATAAAAATGAATTAAATTTGATTTGTGCATCTAAAATAATGTTTGATAGGTTGATCGCGGTAAATGAGCATCTAGATTTTGGGAGTGGATATTAGAAATTGGTTGGACAGTAATTTTGGAGAGTAGTATTTATTTATGGTATTATGTGAATGGTGATATTATATGAAGACTGTTGAATTTTATGAAATAAGAACTTATGCAAATGAATATATATATATATATATATAATGATGGATTATATATTACTAGATTTTACAGTAAATTTGCGAGAGACTAATTATTATAGCAGGAAGTGAAATACGTGCCTAGCGGGTTAAGCTGTTGATAATCTGTGAATATTTTATTATCTTGGTTATTTATATGACATTGTAGACATAAAATAGATTTGAATGTAAGCATTCTATTTGTATTGATATATTTGCATTTGATTTGAAATTCGTGAAATTTTATTTACACGGCAGCTTGTTTTGGATTTGCAAGAACATATCTAAAACGAAATATCATTTCGATAGATTGAGCTATGGGGAATAATATTTCTTATGTGATAATCATGTAGGACTGAGCCATGAGAAGTATCAACCTTTTTCTATGTGATAATCCTCAAAATGGTTGTGGAGTGGGTGATAATTAAAGGTACAGTCTACTATTGCCCAGGCTAGACAAGAAGTGAGATTGACTCTATTTCTGAAAGATGTGGATGTGTATGTGTTGTATTAAATGAGGCTTTGAAAATAACATGATTACTATATTGAATGCATGTATGTATGACTTAAATGTACATGACGAATTTAAATGCTTTATCTAATTTGAATTTTTGCATGATTATTTAAATGCATCTAAATGCCATAGATAAAAATTATTCACTGGGCATGTTGTCCCTCATTTAATATCTTTAACATTTTAGAAATAGATAAGAAAGGAAAGAGGCTAGCGCGAGAAGAGTAGACGACTCTTCCGTTATTGTTGGGTGTATATGCTTAATTCTATTGTGGACCTTATTTTTGTATAATTATAATTATCACTATATACGTAATATCATCCAGAGGAGTATGAATTTGTTTGTACTAGGTATGAGTGTGAAATGATGTGGAACTTTGTAAATTATGAACTATGAGTTATGATTGATGATAACATGTGCCATAATATTATCTATTGTGAATTGGTGGATTGATAAAGTGTTTATCAGGTGATGAATTTTATTTGTTATAAGTCAAAGATTTAGATGAGACTCTATCGAAATTTTTGTGTGAATAGGGAGTAGTTTTAAGTGTAAGAGGCTGACATAATATTATATACGTAGAAGTAGTGTATATGGTATTATGTGCCGGTCGTGATGTCACTGCTACGAAGTGGGTTGCGACAAGAATACTACATTCCATACACGATATGGGCATTATGAGTTCTTAATTATGTCGTTCGGCGCGACAAATGCCCTTACTATGTTTATGGATCTTATGCAGAGTGTGTTTTGGCCATACCTCGACACCTTTGTGATTATCTTTATTGATGATATCTTGATCTATTCAAGGACTCATGAGGAACATGCTGAGCACTTGATGATCGCATTACAGACTTTGAGGGAGCATAGATTGTATGCTAAGTTTAGTAAGTATGAGTTTTGGTTATTAAAGGTCTAATTTTTGGGTCATGTGGTCAAAGATAAAAGTATTTCTGTTGACCCCACTAAGGTCGAGGAGATTATCAGCTGGCCGAGACCTACCACAATAACAGAGATTTGAAGTTTTTTGGGTTTAACAGGCTATTGTCATTGTTTCGTCCAAAACTTTTCAAGGATTGCAGCTCTGATGACAAAATTAACTAAGAAGGATGCTCCATTTGTGTGGACTGATGAGTGTGAGAATGCCATTCTTGAGCTTAAACAAGATTGACATCGGTGCCAGTGCTAGTGTCGCCAGAACCTGATCAAGAGTTGACTATATACTTCGATGCATTACAGACAAGCCTCAGTTGTGTGTCGATGCAAGATGACAGGGTTATTGCTTTTGCCTCACGACAATTGAAAGTTCATGAGAAGAACTACCCTGTACATGACTTAAAACTGACAACAGTAGTATTTGCCCTCAGGATATGGAGATATTATCTTCATGGTGAGCGTTTCATGCTGTATTCATATCACACGAACCTTAGATATTTATTCTCACAAAAGGATTTAAACATGAGACAAAAGCGATTGATGGAATTATTAAAGGTTATGAATTCATATTGAGTACCACCCTGGAAAAGCTAATGTGGTAACTGATGCTTTAAGTCAAAAATAGGCTGAGACTGCATGCTTTGCCAGACACATGTCTTATGAGTGGACAATGATTGACTTTGCCACTATTATGAGTATCCATGAGTCATCTGCTGAGGATAGAGCCAGTGCATAGACCAGTTCAAGTTTAGGAGATCACGGAGGGACAACCTTGTGATAAAGACTTTGATATGTTCAAGGCATGGGCCGATGACACTTTTCGTGGAGAGTGGTCATTTGATTTACAAGGTGTACTGAGGTTCAGGGGACGACTATGGGTACCAAATGATGCTAGCCTAAGGCTAAGTGTCCTTGAGGAGCTACATCGATCAAGATACGTTGTACATCCGGGTGCCAATAAGATGTACCAAAATGCTAAACACACATATTGGTGGCCCAGGATAAAACGGGACATAGCAGCCTTCATCCAAAGATTTGATACGTGTTGGCACGTTAAGGCTGAACACTAGAGACCCAGTGGATCTTTATAGCCCTTATTTATACTGAAGTAGAAGTAGGAACACATCACCATGTACTTTGTTACAAGACTACCCTGTACACAAAAAAGGCATGATGCTGTTTGGGTAATTGTAGACCGTTTGACAAAGTCAAACCCATTTTCTTCCTATGAATACTAATGATTCAGTGGAGCAATTGAGTTGTCTTTACATGAAAGAGATTATAAAACTTCATGGGGTCCCCTTATCCATTGTGTTAGATAGGAACGTTAGGTTCACGACCCTATTTTTGCAGGCATTACACGTTCAGTTGGGGTCAAATGTGAACCTTAGTACAACATTCCATCCATAGATTGATGGTTAGTTTGAGCGAGTGATTCAAATTTTGGAAGATATGTTGCGATCTTGCATTATAGACTTTGGTGGTAGCTGGGAAGATCATTTGGCCTTGTGCGAGTTTGCTTATGACAACAACTACTAGTCGGGCATCGGGATGGCACCATTTGAGGTGTTGTATGGTCGACCATGTAGATCCCCTGCCTATTGGGCCAAGATTGGTGATCAAGCAATTTTGGGCCCTGCCTTCATACAGGAGCAGAATGAGAAAATACAGAGAATCAAATAGAATCTGAAGCCCTCTCAAGACTGATAGAAAAGGTTTGCTGATAATTAAAGAAGGGTCATTGAGTTTGAAGTTGGCGACCATGTCTTCCTCTATATTTCGCTTTGAAAGGGGCAAACATGCTTCGAGATTTTAGGAACACTGGCAGCGAGATATATTAGGCCTTTTGAGATACTTGAGAGGATTGACCCTATTGCTTATCGACTATCATTGCCGCCACAACTATTAGGTGTGTATAACATGTTCCACGTATCTATGTTGAAGAAATATTATCCCGAACCCTCACATATTATTGATTGGAGGCACATTGAGTTGTAAGAGGACTGTACATACGATGAGATGTCAATGACCACCGTCGAACGAGCTGTGAGAAAGTTGCGCAACAAGCTGATATAGATGGTACGAGTGCATTGATAGTTCCATGGTGCTAAGTAGGATATATGAGAGAGTAAAGATTTCATGATCCGACATTATCCTAAGTTGATGACTGTTGCTCATTGACTAGTATTATATACACCATTTGTAATTTTAAGGATAAAATTTCTATAAGAGGGGTAGACTGTAACGACTCATATTTTTGCACACCAAGTTGATGAGTTCGATATATGTATTCCCATATATTTTCCTGAAGTTTTAATGAAAATATATGAATTTTCTCATTTTTTTTCTAATTTTACACATTTAATTGAAAGAATTTAGGTTAATTGAAAAACATAATTTTTGGAAAGAGAATACATTAATTATTGAGAAAATATGATTTTTGGGAGAAAATATAATTCTTGAAGTAATTATATGATTTATAGAAAGAAATAATGAATGTTTAAGAATTTATTTGATTTTTTGAGAAAAAATATTAATTTTTGGATAAATAGAAAATTTTTGGACAAAAAATGTTTAAACATGAGAATTTGGTGTATATTAGAGATATATGTGATTGTTGGAAGAAAATGAAGGACAAAAAGTAAATTTATAAAAAAAAAAAGGAAAAATAAATATGAGGAAATGAGTAATGAAAAAAAAAAAGGAAGGGAAAGGAAGTGAAACAAAAAAGTTTGGGTGTGTGTATGTGGATAAGGCCCAGGCCCATGGCTTGGGAAATTTGCATGGGCCTTTTGGCCCATGTGGCCAGGCTGTGGAGCATAGGCTGGCCCAAGCGCCACGCAACCTAGCATCCTTTTCCTTCCCTTCTCTATTTTCTCCCCCATTTCTAGCAAAACCAGTGGCACTCCTGGTTTTGAGTCCAAATTTTTGACCCCCGATCTGACCCCATTACTTCGGCTGGCAGGGTACCCTCCCAAACAAGGAAAAAAAACTAGTTTTTTGCAAAATTTTTGATTGTAACACTCTATTTTCACCCCATCATATCTTCTTTGTCTTAAGTTCGAATTTTCTAATCTTATAGCTATTGGAAAGCTTTCACTTCCCTCTCTAAGACTATGCTATCCCTTGATCCAAACCCATAATCGTTTGAGACAAAAATGACCATGAAGGTGAATTGTTTAACATAGTTGAAAAGCCGCAGTAGAGACCCTGTTGATTAAAACTTTGGAGGGGTGTTTACCAGCTAATCTAAGGTCATTTTTTTAAGGTAAAAACACCCTATCCCATCTTTGTTTTGTATATTTCAAGTTTCAACCATTGACAAACGAAATCTAACCTCTTGAATGTGGTTTACAAGGTGTCGAAGTTGGTTGTTTGCTAACTGTGACAACAAAAAAAAAAGTGTTATTGGAACCAACTTTGGGGCAACGGTTGAGGCGGATAGGAATGTCTGATCGGGCTGAAATTTGGCATGATAAATCCTCACACTTGAGGCTACCAAGAAGGTATAAACCCTATACCTAAGCATCTGTATTTGTGATTTTTTTTATACGTGCAAAGTTGCCTCGTTACATACGAATTTTGGTACTTCAAAAATTTTAAAGTTTTGTTAATGCATGCTAAATGTTTGAGAGGGATTTCAGCCACCTTTGCTTACTGATTTGAATGGGTATTGATGGTGGGATGTTCTATGATCTAAATGCTTAGAATAGGTGTAAGAAATGACCTTAAATTAGACGTTTAATGAGGGAAAATAAACACTTGAAAATCAAGGAAAATATGAACATAGGAAAATTCTATTATACAGCTGAGCTTTTGGGAGATCAATTGACCGACCAAATCTCAATACTTTGAGCTAAAATTTGGTGGAGACCTTTCTGGGTGTCCTAAGAACAAGTTTACCAAATTTTTTCCAAATTGGAGTTGGGTAAGTAGGTCAAATTACACGACTAGTGATTGGCTGTCACAGGAAAACTAGGAATTCAAAATGATTGATATTCCACTTAAAAATCCTGTCAAATGAAACCCAAAAATCTCAATCTAAAATTTTGGTGAATATTTAGGAGGTATAGATCATATCTAAAAAATTTTGAACAAATCCGACATACGGTTTGGCTAAAGAAAATCGAAAAATTTCCTACACAAATAAAATATAAAACTAGAAATTTGATTAAGTGCAGGAAATTGAAAATTTTGACCAAATTGACCCATGTTGACCGAATTTGACAAAAATTGACTGTGTTGACCAATTTTGACTGAGTTTGACTAATTAACCGAGTTTAACTAGTTCACTAAATTTGAGGATAGTAAAACTAGAATTAAGTCATGTTTCGCAAAAAACTAAAATTTGATTTAAATAACTCATATTTGAGCATATATTACGAGACTAGACCAGGTGTTGACGAGACACTGGTTCACGAGACCTGAGGGGAGTAGTGTTTTTGATTTATTATTTAAAGCTTATTATTCCTGTTATTCCATACATGATAAATTTTTAAATACATATTGATGCATATATGAAATTACTCAAATAAAACAAAATGTTTTTAAGTGAAAAATAAAATGTGCAACGACTCTCGAGGTTTAGGCTCAGGTTAGAGTATTATAAGGCGTCAAGAGCCTCGCCACTATGCTGCCAGCCTAGTGATTGGTCTACATATGAAAGATTTGAGCTGTCATACTGCGGTACGTGCTGTGCTCATCCCATGATTGTGTGATGAGACCTGAAAATCTAGGCTTAGGTGTTATGATACATCTTGAGGTGATCCTTGGACTTTTTTGAGAATACGCCTAATCGTCTGGATAGCCGACTCGAGAGGTTATGTTTTTTGTCGTTTGGAGGGCCATGAAGGGCCTCAACACATGTTGTTTTCAATGAGACTATTTTAGAAAAAGGTGCACGCTTGCATTGTGCTTGTGAAAGATATTAATTGTTATATCCATTTGCATAAATATTATTGTTCATGCATAATACATGACATACACTATTTTTTCATTATTTTTATGGAATGCTCATTTTAAATTTTAAATTGGATTATACTACTCACTAAGCTCGTCGTGGAAAATTTGGGCTCACTACTCTGATATTTCAGGTCTTTTAGTAGTGGCCAAGGACAAAAGAGTGGTCATTGCATAGATTCGTGTCCTTTTTTCTTTTGGTAGGTTTCTTCAAGTCGTTTATTGCCTTGAGAGTTAGAATGATGTATGGAGGTGAGGAGCATTGTAATATACTGACTTAGATATTTTCGCTATCTTTACATTTGAATGACTATTTATGACCCACTTTAATTTTCACTGCATTACATGTTGTTAGTTACTTTTGTATTTCTTATGATTACTCTGATGGTATAGTGCATGGGGTTGTGAATGAGGCTTAACAATTTTGGTGTGCATAACTTATGAGTGAGTTTGTCAGGATATTGTGTCGGTCTATTCACCTTTCATCCTAGGGAAGGGGTTTTGACATATTCTATCCACAAATGCTAATATTCTAACTGTATACAGAAGTTATACACAGTATATACCAATGTTTTTAATCTATATCTCATTAGCCAATGTTAATATCTTAATTGTATACAAAAGTTATACACTCTGTATACCAATTTTTGAGATTCTGCAACATATCTCATCTACAATTTTTGAAATCCTACATTGTATCCTAATTGTATATGAAAGTTATTCACTTTGTATACCAATTTTTGAAATCCTACAACATATTTCATCTACAAAAGCTAATATTCTAATTGTATACCGAAGTTATACACACTATATACCAATGTTTTTAATCCATATCTTATTAACCAATGCTAATATCCTAACTATATACAGAAGTTATATATTCTGTATACACATTGTATACCAATTTTTGAGAATTTGCAACATATCTTATTAATC
Organism: Tinospora cordifolia; assembly: GCA_030144865.1. Taxonomy (NCBI): domain Eukaryota; kingdom Viridiplantae; phylum Streptophyta; class Magnoliopsida; order Ranunculales; family Menispermaceae; genus Tinospora; species Tinospora cordifolia. Next base: position 10,338 of record JAJIYU010007439.1, on the reverse strand, counting down.
AATGTTAATATTCTAACTATATATAGAAGTTATTCACTTTGTATACTAATTTTTGAAATCCTGCAACACATCCCATCGACAAATTTAATATACTAATTGTATATAGAAGTTATACATATTGAATACCAATATTTTTATCCACATAAAAAAAACAATTTCTAGTTGATTATTCTCTCTTGTTGTTGATCACGCCATTTTTTGTGAAAAAGTCAAGATTTTCATTTTTATAAAAATTTGTTTTTAAACCATTTTGCAGTATTTTTGCTATTAATTTTTTTGTTTTTGTATATAAACGAAAATGATAGTATTTTTATGTACAAAAATGTGTTTTTCTTTATTTTTGTACTTGAACTATTTGGGTTAGATTGTGGTTTGCTTTAAACCTGATCCAACGCAACCCACGAATAACTCCTAATATTCTATAGTTTCTGGGATTAACATGAGTCCTACTTGGTCCTTAAAACATTACACATCAAATGCCAAATGCATGAAAAGTTTTCTAAATATCACCATTTGCAAAAGTTTGCCTACATGGTACATATTTGAACCTAACGCCTTCACTTGCAACATAACATGTTGTATCTCAGTCTCCTCAATGTTTCGAATATGTTTTGATTTCATTAAGCACAAGGTAGCTATTTATAGTTCAATGTTCATTTTGTCGTTAGTAAAAAGAATAAAAAAAGCATTCCAACTACTCGATTTGGGTTATTGAATATTTCAAGATTCTGCAAAAATCAAGTGCCATATATCCGACCAAAATTACTTACGTCGTGATCAAACTAAGGAAGAAATTCAATGAGACTAATTAGTTTGGAAGAGGGAGAAGATTACATTCAAAACCCATGTTTTAATAGTAATTAGAAAGCAATGGCAAATGACTAGTACTAGTGAAAGTGAAAGTGAAAGCAATGGCTAGCTCTTACTTGAACAGAATCAAAGCTATGTATCTTTCTTTTAAGTGTTTTGTAGCTTTTTGATTTTAATCGTGGTTCTCCAAAGGAGGCATATGGAATAGGCCTTTGTCCCAAGGTAGGAAACAAAGGATAGAATCACTAGAGCTGAGCTTTTGTTCTACTTTATCCTTGTGAGGCTTACATTCTTTTATTGCTTTCATTTTTTATCTTTACGTTGGTGATGATGACATATATTCTCCTTCATTTTGTAGTTTTTTTCTAAATGAATTACTGTGTTCATACGTAATTGCTAGGGTGGGAAAGATTGCTCCCTCCACATAATTTCTTTTTTCTTGTTCTTCAGTCATGAGAATTCTAATGACATATTAAGTATATATACCAAGTTAAGATTGATCAATATTTTTGTGGGCTTTTATTGAAAAAGATGCCTTGGTGGTAACATTATATACATACATACATACATACATACATATATTATTAAGATCTTGTTAATGGTTGATTATCTCTTTAGAACCGAAATAAAAAATAAAAAATGAAGGGACATGGGTCAATATTATTGAAGATAACAATTAATTTGCTTATTAAAAGATTATTTATTTATCTATTTATTTATAACAAAAGTGCAAAAATTGGAATTTTCTCTTCAATAGTGCCAAATGCTACCATTGATTTTTCTATATTTAAAAATTTTAAACATAAAAAACACTTATAAGTGATTCAAACTTGAGAATATAGTTTTTTAAAGTTTATATATGCATAATAATAAAAAAAAAACTTGTTATTTTCAAGGAATAATAAAAATATTATTTTTATTTTTATTTTTGGAATTATATATATATATATATATTCCGAATAACAACTGAAACGCAACAAAAAGAAAAAATAAAATAAAAGGAAAAAAAAACGTTAGTAATCAATAAAATATACTCTCGACCGCAAAAGTATCTATATGATTATACATTAATCTTAGGATTTTAATTTATCTTATATTTAAAAAGATCAAGAGTTTGAATGTTTTTTTTTTTTTTTTGGACCGCCAAGTAAAGATAACCTCGCTTAATTAAATTGTGTAGAATTAAATTAAACAAAATTTATTAAGATTACTCCTGCCACATGATTATGTGCCTAGCAATGTCATATATAAATATATAAGAAATAATTAAAAGTTGTATCTCATTTTAATCATATATATGTTATATTAACCAGATTTAATTTTAACAATTAATTTTGAAGTTTATAAAAATTCATTAAATCGTCTAATTACTGGCCAATTAATTAGAGCACTAATAACACATTAAAAATAAAGTACTTCAATTAATTAATTAAAATTTAAAATTTAACATCTATGATAAGGCCCTATTAAAATCCTAAAAAATTACTCGTACTTCACTATTATTTTAAAAAAACTTTAAATAAAAAATTTTCCTTTTTTAAATTATTTTTTAATTTTTTTTACAAACACAAGTAAAAAAAAAGGATATTCCACACGTGTTTAACACACATCTGCATTTTCTCTTCTTTTTTTTTCTTCTTTTTATAGCTAACTTTTCTTCTTTTGCTCCACTTTTCACTTTTTATTTAATATTTTAATACATACAAAATGAATATCTAACTAAGTTTATAAACTATAAACTGAAAAGTTTAAGACATCATTAAGTTAAATTTATTAATTGAGTATAAATTATATATATTTTTTTATTATTTTAATCGAATCTTAACAATGAGAAGTGTGTGTGCTATCATACTGATCTGTAATGAAAACTGGTACGAACCATTGAAATGAAAAAAATATATAGTTCATACCCAACTAACAAATTTTTTTTTTTGTTTAAATTTAAATTGGAATAAAAAATATGAAAAGTTAGAAATCTTTTACTTTATTAACCCTACATCAAACTGTCCTAATAAATATCAACTAATATCAACTAACAAAATCATGAAATGACACCCTTCTATTTTTTTTTTTCCTAGGAGGTAGATATCTTCGGGTCAACTTAATGCATACCTTGAGACTAATTCCCATTCGACCTACTAATTCGTTTCCTAGGGGTTGGACCTCCCAACGTGGGTTGTTGTATTTATAAGCCTCGAAATCGAGACCTCGCTTAAGCGCACTGGCGTGCAGACCGACGAAGCAAGATCTTGTTGGTTAAGAAATTGGTATTTGATAAAATAAACAAGGTGCTGGTAAAATCACATGGAGCTATTGAACAATAATAATAACAACAATAATAATAAATACATGAAATTAATAGTTATGCATAGTAGTTTAATGATAGAAAAAAAATAATATTAATAAAAATGTTAATTCTTCCATCCTCACATACTCCTATACACGATAGAATTGCTCATAAACTTTATTCACTTATCAAGTACTTGACACCCTCAACCAAACAACCAAACTAAACACAAAAAAAATGCTTTACAACACAATACTGTCTACAGCTATCTCCTCATTACAATATCTTCAACTACATAACAATATTTATAATAGATTGTCGTCATCCTTGTCTTCATTTTTTGGCTTTGACTTTCTATTATGTGACAAGAAATTATCAAAATCCTGTACAAAACATACATGCTTATGTGTTCATACGAGGAGGGCATCTATATATTTTTTTAAAAAAGGATACATTTTTAATATAATTCTCTTTAGATATTTTGACCACTATTTATATGTAAGGATATAACAACTGGCCTTTATTGAGTTCTATAGGATATATGTATATATATATTAGCACATTCCTTAGTGTGGAATGAGGGATATCTCACAAAATTGTACAAACTTTCTCTTGTTTTATGAACAGCTTCAGATCCAAGATTGAATTGGATAGTTGCATTTGAAGGAATTTACTCCACTAATATGAGCAAATATATCTGCGGTATCAACCATGTCATCTTCTTCTTTCACTGGTATCTGTAACAAACAGAGAAATGATTTCACATTAACTAAGAAAATCAAATTACATTAAAAGAATCAATGCAGTTTTAAGTTAATCTCCTAGCAATTTTAAGCTATTTAACAATTTTTTATGTTTATTTTTATTTTTATTTTTATTTTTCCCTCAAGTAATTGGAGCACAACTTCTCTATCAGAATATCATCTTATATATATATATATATATATGTATATATATACTATTAGCCATAACTTAATATCAATTTCATATATATATATATATATAACTCATGAGAGAAGTTATAATTCATACTTCTTCGTCATCGTCATCTTCGTGAGTGCTGTTACTAGGCCTTGTTGCCTCTCCAAAATCATCATTCTTAGCAAATCTTCCTCTTACACGCGGTCGACTGTCTGCCAATGTCTTTCGACAAGCATACTGCAGATTTATTAATTTGCTTGCATCATTAGTTAAAAAAAAAAAGAAAAAAAGAAAAAAGGAAAGAAAAAAGAAATTAAATAAAAGAAGAAAAATATAAATACATATTGATAAAGTTACCTTGATTTTCTTACTAAAATTCCTTTCATTTCTTTTCTTCATGTATCTGTGAATCTTTTCCTTCCTTTCTTCAACTGAGAGTCGCCCAATTTTGTAGCTTGATTCTTCCAGCGAAGAGATTTCAGTTGTTAAAGGAGTGGAACTCCCTCCTCCCCCATTTACAAGTTGCTGGTTATCAAGTGCCTTCCAAATAAATTGAACATTAATTAATTAATTATTTCATATCTAATAACAAGATATATTGTATATTTATACTTTTATATACAAGCTTGTCACAGCATTGAAAATAATTTAGAAGATTATAAGTTGTATTGAGCTAGCTTAGCATGTAAGCAAGCAACTTGTTATAAGTTTTGATTGATGTGTATTATTCATTTGGATTTTCCAATGACCATATATCATCTTTGGGCAATGTTCTTGGCTTACAATTTAGTCTTTTTAACACACACACCACTTAGGAAACAAATTCCCCAGGGAGGCAATTGTACCTTACGAGGTAGCATTTGATACCTTGCTTTCTTTGTCAATACCTATTAATTATTGTAATATCCATTAATGACATACACATAATTGATATTAGTTTAGAAAAAAAATGTTATATAAACATTATTTTAAATACAAAATGTTTCGATATATAATGTAATGTGTATTTATACTATTTGATACAAAGGTAGCATGCACCTCGAGATACGTACCCATATATTAATTTTTATGAATGTATATTATGATATTTTGATGTTTAAAATAAAGTTTGTATAACAGTGCACAAAATATAATTCGAACAATTAAATTTAAAATTCTATTTGGTATTATGCTATTTTCCTAGATAGCATATTTGAAAAAGTAAGGTCATTAAATGCAAGACATGCATAAAATTAATTAAGAGGTAACAATCATAATAAGAAAAACTTTATTTTCTAAGTTTAAAATTGTAATTTTAAGTGTAACTATATACTAAATAATTAATACGTATAGTTTCATTTGAGTCAAAAAAAAAAAAAATATTGAAGTGATTATTGCAGTTATATTTTTCTATAGAACTATAATATTCATAATTAAGCATGAGATGAATAAGAAATACATATCTTTTAGTTTTATTTTCTCATTTATTTAATAGTTATAGCACTTCCCTTCACCTAATTATGTGTAATAATAACATGTACCTGTATTTCTGTGGAGTTGTATTGGATTGGTTCTGGACCATAAACTCCTCCATTCTCACCTTGAAACTCTAGTTCTTGAGGTTGCAGTTCAGAGCCCATGAGCATAGTTCCTGCAAAAAGTCCCATATCTGTGGGAAATGAACTACTTAAAGTACCAGGAAAGAACTGTCCAACCGTGGGATCCATAAAAGAGCATGAAGGAGAAGATGGATCTAAATTCACATAAGAAGGTAGTGAAGCCAAGCAATCTTCTTCAAAAATAGGTGGAACGGTTGGTGCCGGCGGTCCGGCATTTAGCTGATGAACAACTTGGTCTGGAGAGTAAGATGAGAAGCTGCTAATACCGTCCGTTATCCCGATCTGTGGTTGCAATGAAGAGAGATCAAACTGATCTTCTTGGCTTGCAAGGAGGGTGCTAGGGTTATTAATGGAGAAAGATGGTGGTGGTTGTGAGAAGAAGACTTTTGAACCCGATAATTCATTGAGATCGGTGTTATCGTTCTCGTCATGAGAATCGAAGATGGTTGAGAGGTGATGGTTGCTTGGGATGCTAATGTTACTGTTGTTGTTATAGTTATTGCCATTGGATATGGTGGTTGTGTTGCAGGTGCTGCCACTGTTAAAACTTCCTACATCTGAAGGGAGGGAAGAGGATAGAGTTGTGGTGTAAGATATGTCTTCATAGCAACAATTTGAGCAAGAAGAAACTTCAGAGTTTTGTAGGGTTTCAGGAAACAAGTCATGCTCACAGAACTCAAACATTTGAGCAGTGATTGGGCTGGAAATGTCCTCCTGTTTCACAAATAAATAAACAAATTTAATCATAAGAAAAAAAAAAAACTAATCCAACAAATATCATCACCAAATTTTAAAAAAAAAAGAAATAAAGAAAGAAATAAAGAAAAAGATACCAAGAGAAACAATAGGAAATCCATTGTGTGTATCATCAGCCTTATAGCTAGCTAGAACGATGTGTTTCCTTATCCATGCAAGTTTTTTTTTCATGGGTCCTGTGACATATATATAGATATGTATACGTATACAAAATAAGATGTTGAAGTGTTTGAATATATTTTGGTTATTGGAAAACTACAAAGATCTTGTAGCCTAGATTTATGAAAAATATGTATTCTTAATTGGGTCCCAGGTGGGACAAACTGATGAAAAAAACTAACCTATAAAAGTTGGATTAAATGTTTAGAAAATGTTCATTTCAGTGTTCATGTTAACTTATATTTACACACAATAGACCTTTGTAGAATGGCGTCACATCAGCTATGTATTCTTATAACTTTATAAAATGTATAAGTCACACCCGTTTATACTAACCAGAACTCTTTTTCTAAAAAGAAGAACAAAACCTTTGGAGACTTGTTTACATATGCATTCAACTGGTAAAGAAACCCTAGTTATTGCTTACTGCAACTTTGAGGTAAAAAAGCCAGGGATAGTAGTGAACTTTTGACGTAAAAGACTACCCAAAAGGTACAGATTCTTCAGGCTATAGGATGGCTCTTCTCACAGATGTTTTTGACAAATACATGCAAGCAGGGAAAGATGCGCATTGCAGACCATGTGAGCTTGTTTTTAGAACTTAAAGAACCTATATTAACAAAAATACAAGGAAAATGTTGCAAGATAACTAGTTCCATTCATGATATGCTGTTCTTGTTTAAGTAATACAATCCAAGATTAGCAGAGAAAAAAGTTGGGTTTTTAGGAACCTAGTGATCATCAAATGCTTTGCAAAGAGTAAGTTGTTTGTATATATATATAATTAATACTATGACTGAATTAGAAAGCTTAAATTGCAAGCTCAAAAAGCAAATGTGTTCAAAAAATGAAATGCTTATGCTTTCTTGAGTTGATATAAAGAACAATGCGGACAAGACACGCACCTTCAAACACATTCAAAAATTCAAACTTAAAACAGACAATTTAGAGAGTTAAAGTTGCCTTAGCTTCTTTTTTCTTTTTTGATTTTGCTACACCCTCTTCCCTTTATGCTTTTCATGTATTCAACACTAATTCTTGTAAATTATAATAGAATTACTTTTTTGAATACAACAAAACATAATATCTACATCTCCATACGATTACATTATACAATATGTGGTATATATATATATATATTAGTATCTCACTCATATAATTTCATCTGATATTAGAAATATTGTATAATACACGGGCATCTCGAAAACATGTAATGTAGTTTTATGTTTTTTTTTTTTGTCTCCCACCAAGTATTTCTGAACGAGCTTAACACACATTTCGAAACTAAATCCTCATTTGACTAATTTTACATATTTTTGATAATTTTTGTAATTATTATTTTTTAATCTAGTCCCATGCATATATATTTTAACCTAGCTCCAGCTGCATGGGAAAGAGTGAAAATTTATATATATATAATCCAATCCTCAACATGAAAATCTGTATTTGCCAACATATAAAAAAAATATAACTGCAATTCGATTAGATATACAATCTATGAACTGTGAAACAAATTGAATAAACAGTCAAGCATTCTGTAATTTACATGTCATTTAAAATAGATAATAGAAGCCAAACAAATCAATCAAGGATCATGATATACTGCAATACATGAAAAAAAATCAATCAAGCCAAACTTAAGAAAGTAGGAATTGATTAACGAGGAAAGAGATTTCATGCAAAACTTAACACAATAAAATGAATAGAGATAAGATGATTAATTACAATGGAAGGTTGTTCCAAGGGATGAATCATGTCTTGCAGCATCGTCGAAGTACCGAATGAATGAATCGTTCCGTATTAGTTATATGTGTATATGTATGTATGTGTATGTCTCCAAACCTATGGGTGAAACCCAAAAACTCAATTAAAGAGAAGATAAAAGCCACAAAGATTAGACAAAAAGGAGGAAGAAGAGGAAAGGAAGAAAAAGAAAAAAAGAAAAGGAGAGAAAAAGGAGAGTTATGGAAGATTAACGAAGGAATTGGGATGAAAAGGGATTTTAGTTATATATATAAAAGCAAGGTTGGAGGGAATGCCATAGTTAGCCGTCCTTGAGCTCGTTTGGTGGCCGAGGACTACGCGTGGCCTCAGGTTATTGTGCTCCGCCAGCGTGGCATTGCAACCAATGGTCGGTCTCCAGAGTTTGACACGTGTATTCCATCATGACGTGGAAAATGGATGACCTGTCATCCTAGCTTTGTGGATCCTTTCTTTTTTTCTTTCTTTTTATACTTTTGTGAAAGTTTGTTGGGTCAAACTGTCCAAGCAGAGGAACTGAGTTGACCAAGCCACTGACCAATCCCTCGCCAAAGTAATTCATCTTGCGCTTTAATTTTAGAATTCGAGTTGACCTGGCCACTCGCCAATTCCTCGCGGATTAATTGATATATTACTATTTATTGTAATAAAAAAGGGTTGTAAATAGTAAATTGATAAATTGTTATTATTATTATTATTATTATTTTACATTTTTTTACCTAGTTGAAGTAAAATTTCAGTATGATTAATTTTCTATATAATTTTAGAAATATTGTATAATACAGGTTTAGTACGAGAAATAATATTAGTACCTCATATACATAAGATTACATTTGTGCTACAAATCTATATATATATATATATTTAAAAAAAAAACCTAGTACCATGCATATATTTCAAGCTAACTCCAGCTGCATGGAAAAGATCCAAAAATATTTTGTTTGAAAAAAGATTCAATCTTTGAACATGTCATTTAAAATTATAATCTATTAATTGTGAAACAAATTGAATAGATTGCTTAAGCAAGGTTCAATGTTCGAATCCTTATCAATGAAACAATAATTGCTAGGAGACCCAATCTCCGGATAAGAAGCAAATCAGTAGTCGAGCAGTGATTTAGTCTTGAAGATGAGTGCAAGCTGGCCCGATGATACATAATGAGGAGCCAAAAAATAAAATTGAATATAGACAAGCATTCTAGAATTTACATGCCATTTAAAATAAATAAAAGAAACCAAACAAATCAATCAAGGATCATGCTATACTGCAACAAGAACATAAATCATTTTTGGTACATATACTTGAGAAAATTAATCAAAACAAACTTAAGAAAGAAGATGTTGATTAACAACGAAATAAATTTCATGCAAATCTAAACACAATAAAATGAATAAGATACGATGATTATGTAATACCTTAAAAAATGTAGAAATTGTTATAAATAATAATAATAATAAAATTGAATGTCTTTGTAACCCCTTTAATATTTAGTATTATGTAACCTCTAAATCCCATAATATCCAAATTAATGAGATTATTTAAATATCATTATTATGGTTGATGTAACCCCCCCCCCCCATTCTAAAAATTATATAAAGGGGTATTGTGCCTCATAGAAATCATAAAAAAAGAGAACAATTCTTTCTTGAAATTCTTTCTTCTCTCTAGTGTTCTTAAGTTTTCTTCTCCTCCTCTTGAAGAAATTCTTGCATTTTTCAATTTTTTTAGTTTGATTCTTAAAACGTTATCAGCACGAGCTAGCACTTCAGGATCAACTTCGAAGGCACAAGCGTTTGGAAAAAAAGGCTTGAAGGTATACTTTGATTTATTTGATTAAATATTTGAGTAGTACATTTTGTTTGTACATGTTTGATTATTTATATATAACATTATTTACTATTAATTATATGTAATTATATTGACTAAGAAAGTACGCTCTGTAGTTGCGTCTAGTACGATCTTCTACATCAGAAATCAAAAGTCAAATAAATAAATTTATTTAATATTTTATTGATTATGTTCTATTCTTGATTTTTATAAATAGTA
>JAJIYU010007438.1:0-19175 GCA_030144865.1 Tinospora cordifolia | reverse complement strand
TATGACACGACTCGTTTATGACACGACCCATTTATGACACGATGACACGAATTGTCACCCCTACTTAAACGAAACATTTTCTATAGGACCAATGGTCACCCAATGTCGACTGTGCCATCAAATTCAAAAACAACTTGATGACAACGGCATGTAGATCACAACCACAACAAGAAACCCAAGATTTTAGCTTACTCTGCCTCTTAATATCTAGGTTGACATTGCTAACCTGGCTGTGTTCACAATAATCTAAGAGATTTGATATGAATAATTATCATTCGTAGGCATCCCCTAAAACTAGCAATGAAGGAATCACTAATTTGTAATCAGGAACACAACAAACAACAAAAACTACAGTAAATTTTAAAGTGCATGAAAAGCATTTGAACAGTTAAAGAGCCCTATCATCTGGTTAAATGTGAAACATGAAGTGCAATTATGAAATAATAATTAGAATAATAAAATTAAATAATAAAAAAAGACCTCCACATGATAAAATCTGCAGAATCCTTGACACTATATGATCAATAGAAAAAGAGATAAAATAAAAATGTACGATCTCTCTATATGGTGAGAGTGTAGTAAGACCAAGGACTTTCTCAAGTTGGACATTTAAATGACGTCAACCAGCTACTATGTTCTAAGTAAACCTACCAGAATTACTAACTAAGATGCAAACCACATTCTCATTGTTATTATCTATGAAATATCACCTTGCTCCTGAAAACTTTTTCTGCCGCGACATTTAGAGAAAATGGTCCTCAAATTTAAAAAACATATGTAAAAGAGAACCATTTCCAAACTGTGACCACTTACCAAATGAATGACATCTATGCTAACATCACCAGCTTCCACACCCTCAATAGTCACCAGCAAGACATTACCGGCCACATCTCCAGAGCTCTTATTGTTAACAATTTCTTGTCTATTTGAATACTGAATATACACTGTTTTACCACGAATTTGAGCCGGCTCTGATGAAGAAGCATAGTATGAAACCATTGAAATAGCCTGATTCAGATCCACCTGCAAAAGGAAAGAACAATTTCAAATACTGAAAATTCATTTTCCTTTACCAACTTGCTACAGAAAGTCACACTCATTGATCATTTAAGCTCACACAAAGCTTCCATATTTGTATTGTGCACCAAGTTTGATACCAAGAAATGAATTAAAAGATACCTCAATATACTTTTTACACTATCATTACCAACTCCATGGCCTACAACCTTCGGAATAAGTAACAGAGAAATAGCATACAACAGCATTCCAAGCTAGGGGAAAGAGAATCCACACGGATCTTATTTGCATTATGAAGCATCTAGGGAGAAGAGGATAGTTTTCAATAATGAAGTTCCAAAGGTGGATTTCTCGTGAAATCCATCCTCCTAGTCGAAGCCCTTGAAATTTTGAAGCACTACCTTTGTTTAATCGGAACATAAAAATGTGCAGCTATGCACTGTGTAGCTTATGGTTTTGTATCTTTAAAATTTAATAACAGACCATTGTGATTGTGGGCCACTTTTGTAATGTCTATTTTCAAGCCCTATCTTTATTGCCAAATATGTACAAGTTGAGCTTGCACCTTAGCTGCCACCATGTAGTAGTTGGGACATGGTAAAAAGCTTATTTGATTTGATTGAAGATTTTCACCTGATTTTCCTGAAGGTGAAGGAATTAATAAACTAAAGAGTGAAAGGAAATAGTGTACTGCAAGAATGATGGACACCGTGAAAAGCTTTGATGATGACAGGATCAGCAAATATCTGTACAGAAGTGCTGCATCAGTGGATTGATGCAGCAAATGAAACTTCACCTTCTAATTATGTGTCTTAAAGGCTTCAAAGCCTATCCATCAATCAAAGAAAGAAGAACGATGAAAAAAGACTGAATATAAACAATAAAGAGATTTAAAAGAAAAGAATAAGGTTTGTCAATGCAGCAATGGAATTACAACAAAGGGGATGACTTAATAAGAAGAGATTGAGAAATCAAGAGGTAAAAAAACAAAAAGAAAAAGAAAAGCACAACAAAAATGAACAAGTGGAACTGCCAAGGAGAAGCTGAGAAGCAATTACAAAAGAATGTGCAAGGGAGAGAAGTGAAAATGAAACAGAGATCAAAGAATTGCTAGTATTGTTGAGTGAAAAAAAAAAAGATATAGGAATATATATATATATATATATATAGAGAGAGAGAGAGAGAGAGAGAAAACCACATAAAAAGAACAGATTCAGTTGGCGCAGTGATGGCACATCAACAAATGATGCAGGAGAGAGAATGAAAAAGAAGATCCATAGGGGTGAAAGAATCAAAATAAAAACAAATAACAAGAATTCTAGTGAAGTCAAGCAAATACGTTATCATAAAAAACAAATAACTTTAATTAAATGATGAAAAATACATATAAAATATAACGTCCAACTATACTACTCAATGTTCACTTTTATGTTCCAGGTGTCTTGCCCTAAATAGGTCAATAAGTTACACTGCCTCCAAGATGTTGATACTCATTTTCATACCCACATTATCACGTTATCGACATTGATCCACCGTACTTATGTACTAGCTTTAGGTAAATATATGACTACAATAAAGGCCTCAACTGCAGAAAAAAGGCTCAAAGACAATCCTTGGTGAACACATGGTCAGGACAACCTTATTATAATGTCTGACTCGATAATAACAAATTCCACTGTCCCCATGGAATGAAAGATCACATAACATCTACACGCCAAATTTGTAAGTGACGAATCAAGCTTATTTAACGGACAAGCGTACGTTCGGAATTCAATGCATTCATTATTTTCAATTTCGAACAGATTATCAAGACAAACACGAAATCCGCAATCTCAACTAAAGTAACAACTTCGCACGACATGCCCTACGCGAAGTTATGTTAGATGCAGGTGTGTAGCAAGATTCGAATCTGATAACCCTAACGATAGCCTGTGCGACTAATCGAATGCTTCTTAACAAACGTAGTAAGAAACATAAAAGGTCGAGCTCGATCCCTCTAAAAACTTAACCGTATTTATGAATATAACCCCCACGAAAAAAAAAAAAAAAAAAAAGATGAGGAAGAGGGAACAAACTCACAAATTCAACGAAGGCCTGGTTGCGATTAGCGCCGACGTTGCACTTGGTGTTAACGATCTTACCAAAAGGCTTGCAGAGCTCGACGAGCTCTTCCTCCGCACACTCCCACGGAAGATTGCGAAGATGCAGCACCTTCGACGGCGTCTGCGTGTACCTGAACTGAGGCTGGCCCGAAGACGAAGACATGTTCCTCGGATGAGCAAAGAAGAAGCTGATGACGAAGATGTAAGTCGATGCTGTTTTCGATTTTTTTTTCTTTTTTTTTATGCTTTTTTTTGGGTTGGGTAGCTGTGTTGGTGGTGGTGATAGCACAGGATGTTCTAGGGTTTCAGATGATGAAGGAGAAGGTGGATTGGGGTGTGGTTCAACGAAAGTAAGAAAATGGGAAAAACAAAAATAAAAACTAACAAAACTCGAGGTCAGACGCCTCCCATACCCTATCATGGACCAGGGAATGACATGGATTCCGTGACGCCTGGCATCGAGTAATGCCACGTGGTGCAGGAAGACGTTTACGATATAAGTTTACCTTGAAAGGCCAGTTGCGTTTAATTATCTAGAAAATTTATTTTTAAAAAAAATTATTTTTTTGTGTTTAATTGATAAAAATAACAAAAAATAATTATTTTCTCTTCACCCAACAAATTTTTTATCAATTTTTCTAATTTAGAAGGTAAAATAATTTCATAAAAAAATTGTTTATACATTAATTTAAAAAATAACTAAATATAACTAACTCTAATTAAATTTTTTTAATGTCCAATTAAAAAATTATAAACAAAATTTAATAATAATTTTCTCAAAAAAATTTCTGTGAAAATGATATTAAAAAAAAATGTCTTAGCAACCAAACATATTGTTAATCTTTTCTTTAAATGATGGCGTTACATTGAATGTATCCTATCTTTTTTTATTTATTTGATATATTAGGAGGGGGCACCTGTCTCATTAAATAACAATGAATAAGTAAGAAAAATGAATAAATTAACTGATGTAGATATATTTTTAGACACTTGTAATATAATCATAATAGTGCATCTACGCCTTTTGTTTTACAAAAATGATATTTTCTTGGATATTTCTAATGATAAGTGTTATTTCTAATTTTGCATTTATATTTATCAGAGTTTTGGTCAAATAACAAATAGATTCATAAATTTGAGGTAAATTATATCCCATTTCGGCTAGTTTTAGAAGTCATAAGATATCATTTATTCTATATTGCCCAAATTAACTATTTGAGACATGTTTTAATTTTGCCTTACATTTGCAAACAAATGCTTATTTGTTGGTGTGACAAAATAAAGTTGCTAAGAGTCTTGATTTGAAAAAGATAACATAATTGCTATTAGACTATTAGTTGAAGTTTAAGTGATTAGCAACAAGTTGTAACACCTCAATCTCTTAAAAACAGGTTTAAGCTCAATCACAAGGCGGATTAGGTCATATGTTACATTTACAAGTACATAATTTGCATCTCATTTCTTTTATTTAAACACTTATTGAAAACGTTCATAGATACATCACAATACATTAAATTTCAATTCAATAAGGTTATACAATTAAATAAAGAAATATTTCAAACTCTTTATTTATTCAAATAAAATAAAGAAAGTTACATTCTTAAATCAAAACTTGAGTATATAACTTTCAAAACTTAAATAAAATTCAGCGGAAGTCTTAAATTTAAAATTTGGGCAACATACCCTTAAAATAGAACTTTCAAAACTTAGAAATAATCTAATATCCATGGCCTTCATGATTCAAGTCAATTTCCTAAAAAATAAAAGGAATGAGTGAGCACATAGTATAGTGGATCATTCATTAAACAACTAAGTTACTATTTCAAATTAATAGCACACTCAAATTTTAACACTTTCATGCATTAAGTGATTCAAGCAACTTTTTTGTTGTAGTTGACGTTAAGACTGAAAGGGGTTCTACTCCCTTGATGTTCTTAATTTAGATACCTCTATTTAGGATGAAAAGATATTTCTTTGTCACTTTCCATTGGATGTCACATACTAAATATTCCTTAATTGTGCTCTACAACCACACATTCTAAGCATGTGTTAAGAACACCCATAGCAGTCATACGGGTTACTATGACAGTACGTAGTTCTTATCTTCAATTTCTTATATTTAAGAATCACATAATCATAAAAGAAATTCAAAACGTAAATATCAGAATTTTAAACAACCAAGAAAGCATGTAAACATTACATAGCATGTTTGATACATTGAATTAAATCTTAAACATGAATTTTAAGCATGACATGCTCTCATGAGTAATTAAAACACAAAAATATACTAACTAAAATTAAAATATGATTAAACATGCTAAAACTAAAATAAAATATGCTGAAAATTAGAATTTAAACAAGCATGAACATGCTAGAAATTTAAAACAGCAAAGTAGAAGTTTAAGAAATCTCCTCCATCTTAATCTAAATTTTTGTTGAATTCGGCAGAGGTTCCCCTTATCTACCACTTTTAGAACTTTTAATCACCACAAAAATACTTTAACAACTCTTTAAAACACTAAAATAAAAACTTCTCACAAAAGGAAGAAAAGAGAGTGAGAAGGGGTGCCAAGAAGAAGGCAAGAACAAACAAAGAGGAAAGTGTCAACTCTTTGCTTTGGGATGAGATGAATGTGAGCAAGATGGGGTATCTATAGGTGTTCATAAGTATAAGGGGGGCATCTAGGGCAGCTCACCAGTCTTGGCACGTTTCCAAACTTATAAGGCGATGGTTTGGGTGAAAAAGACAAATGTGTTCATGGTTGGCAAGTGGGACCACTAAGGTTTTCAATCCAAGTGTGAACAAAATCTTTGAACCTTACTTGTTTCTTTTATGTGTGTGAACACAATTAAAGGTTTAAAATACATTCTAATCTCTCTTGGACGTCCTTTATTAGTAGGAAAATATTCTAATGTGTTGTGATTCATAAAATCAAATAAGTTTCTAATATGGGCACACAAAAACAAAGTTTTGGAATGTTTTCTTATTTCCCTTGGATTCTCTCCTTTTTTGGCTCCACATTTAGAGATGAGGTAAGTTTCTATTTTCTAATTTTTTTCTAGGTGAAGAAATCTTTTTATCTCTTTAAATCAGCCACTCTCATTGAACTTGTATCTTGGGTTTGTCACATATATGCCCACACACGCACTTATGAGACATTTTATAGGTAACCTTAATATATATGATTATTTATATTGGCACATGGAATCATTCTGCATAGTTTCTATAGGTGTGGACATACTTGATCATTTACATGGCATATGGGATCGTTCTTCATGGTTTCAAATAATGGACACGTCCCATGGAGCTTAAGGTAGGGTAGGGTGCACATGATCATGGTGTTCCACCCATGTGACTCACACATGTTAGGGGTGGCCATGACTTCATGGGTTCACAAAAATCAAATAAAAATTGATATCTCCTTATTTACATAGAAATATAATTTATATCATATAGTTTTGGAATCACATGAACCTAATGCACATTTTAAGATATGGTTTGGCCCAAGGTGATTTTTCCTCAAAAACTTTCCTTATTTAAGACCCACTGAGGTCACTAGGCAAATGAAAATCCAAATCTTGGTCAATTGTTCTGATTTTCGGATATGTCATTCATTTTGTTAGTTCATGTCATTTCACTTCGTTTCAGGTCATTTCAATCCCTTGAAGTACCCTAAATGATGATTCTTTCTAATTTGGATCCCTTGAAAGGCGTTTGGCAAATGAAAACCTTAACCTTGACCAATTATTCTAATTTTCTAATATGTTATTCCCTTAGTTGGTTCATGTCACCTTACTTTATTTCAAGTTGTTTTGGGTCCCTAAGGGG
Source organism: Tinospora cordifolia (assembly GCA_030144865.1). Classification (NCBI taxonomy): domain Eukaryota; kingdom Viridiplantae; phylum Streptophyta; class Magnoliopsida; order Ranunculales; family Menispermaceae; genus Tinospora; species Tinospora cordifolia. Next base: position 12,227 of record JAJIYU010007438.1, on the reverse strand, counting down.
CACTAAATGAGAGTTTTGAAAACTTGTCAAATTTAGCCCCGAAATGAGCTCGATTTTATTTTGCACCCAAATTTACTGAATAAATAATAAATTTTATTTAATTGAGTACAAAAATTTAGGGTATTACACAAGTCCTCGAAAAACACTTTGCAAGGAGTTTCAAAGTTTTACATGTGACAATATAAAAGTCAAACAATAAAAAAAGTAAAAATATCTAATAATAATGATAAAATTTGACATACAATACAAAATGGTATTGTGGATTTAACAACATATTAAGTTGGAACCATGCAATTTATCATCTATCATAAGTTAAGTACCTTGAACCTGTAAGGGCAAATAATGAAAAAAGTTTTACAATGTTGATTAAATATACTTAATATATAACATAGTTTAAACTCTGTAATGACCAAAAACATGCTTTTTTTTTTTAATTATGATATCCTTCTCTTACAATTTGATTAATCTATAGTGTCCCTACTCATCCACAAGGCCAAGACTCAAGAGACCCAAGATATACGATGGACCTATCTTTTTTGAAGAGTTTGGATAATCTCAAGGAAAAAGTTTGCTAATGACTAAAAATATGTTAACTAGAGTGGTTAGTGACCTGTCTTATAAATGAGAGATTAAATAAAGATTCATGATTCACAAAGGTGCAATCTCTAACTGAGTTGATGACTACACTTAGCATCATATGTTCAAAATATCAAATTTAGCACTATTGTAACACCTCAATTTTCATCTGGACTTCCTATCACGTGTGATCGAGATGTTACTTAAATTCTTCTTCTGTCAAAATCTTTTTTCTTCAAATTCAAGTCCATAAAACTATTATCAAAGAAATGTATTTGAAACATAATTCCATAGGAAACACAGTTTAATTTAACTTTTATGTGTTCACTAGATTTTCAGAGTTAAATGAAAACAAACTTAAATCGAAAATCACAGGTCATAAATTCCAAATTATGCAGCAAAATCATTTCAAAAATTTTCTTTTAAGACTAATAAATGTGAAACATACAAAATCATTTGAAAATATGAGTTATTGAAATTCAAAATCAAAATAAATACACGTAAATCGGTTTAGTAAAATAAACAGAACACCACCTCTATAGTCTCCTATTCTAAACAACCTCCCCAAGAGGTGTCCAATCAAAGTGCGAGTTTTCTGACGTAGGTTACAGTACTCTATGTCCATGTGTGCCTGAAAAATAAAATGGAAGTAAGCTCGAAAGCGGAACGAATCATTCATACACATCACATGCATTATACAAACTCAATCCAAAACATTACAAACACTTTCAAACATTAAGCGTTTCACACATCCATTTGGTTTTGGTCGAAGTCTAAGACCGGAAGAGGGTTGAGATGTCTTTCGGTATTCCCTGTGATCCAAATCCAATCGTAATCGTAGAGGCCTCAGGTACCATCTAAAATCAGTCATGTCTTAGTATCACAGTCTAAGAGAGAGTAGTTATCGCAACTCGTACTGTTTCCCAAAGACTTCAAGCTGTTGCAGGCAGCTCTGGTTGGAAATACCAACGATCCGCCTTGTGGCTAGATAATCTCAAGCGATGGCATATAGGAGATACCACCTCGATCCACTTCAGGCTCGACAATCGCACTGGTACGTGAATTCTTAATAAACCTTCGTCTTACTTTAGTTTTACAATCCAATACAATCACACCAAACATCGCACATATCGTGGAAAATAAATCAAATAATGCAAGACATTAAAATGGTAAAATGGATGGTCAAATAATGAAATTTAAATGCATAATTTCCTATACATGCATGCAATGATTAAATGATTATTCATCACACATCATTCATATGACACCCCGAGCCCCCGGACTAAAACCCAAGTCCTCCTGCACACGTCACGTTGGGCTCAGCACATAGTTAAGCGCACCCTTTGGCTTAGATGCTGTGCGTGCGGGACTTTTCACATTTTCGTAGGTTTGATCCGCCGGGAACCAAGGTTGTCAACCTCTTTTACACTCACTAAAACCGTTCTCAATTTTATAAAATGAGAGAAGATATCAATCTTGATAAAAACCCAACTATGTCTATCGACAAATATCATAACTCAGAAAAATAATTTCAAACACTTCACCAGATTTTTCACAGTAATTATTTATGATAAAAACAAATTTCTGCAGCGGAAAATCATTAAAATCACCAACCTATATAGCAGTGTTCAAGTAAGACGAAACATATAAATATCATTAGCCTCTGAAGGCAACATCGCAAAATACATATCAAAACTATGATAAAAAATAGGCTCACAGCAACAACATTTTAAAAATGTACAACGGTCCCAAAAAGAAATATTTGGTCACACGGCTTGTTCAAAATATATACATGATCTGTGAAAACGGAGACAAAAACAAGAATATAAGTTGAACAACAACCTCCCAGTGAGATCACCCAACAGTCCCTGAATCAATGGGTCAACTAGTGTACTCCAACTCTACGATTACCTGTAAAAGAAAATAGGGTGAGCTCGAGAGCCCAGTGGATCATCTCTACACATCATGAGCATTATATAAACCAAAAATTCAAAACGTGCACACACTTTCATTACATTAATCGTTTCAAATATCATTTGTTTTGTCGTAATCTAAGACCGAAAGAGCTATACTCCCGGTGTCCCTCGGTGACACAAAATCGATCCTAGCTGGTATCGTCTCGAGCCACGATACCGTTCACGACCTGTCACGTCGTCCAAGAATAGGTGCAATGGTGTATAACCAATGCTCACCCATTCGAGGAACTCTCAGCCCTCGCAGGAGGCTTCGTTAAGAACACCAATGATGGGATTTGGAAGATGTCGTGCGGCAAATATAGCTACGTCCACGAGTCGTCGACAGATATCGCCATCGCCCCAGTACGTTGAATTATTAAATCTTAATTTAATCTTTTTTTTTAGTTTCAATAGATTTCATTCCATACCCAATCATCAATCAAGGTATCTAAATCATGTAGCAAATGATATAAATAACCAGACATTATGCTGCATATTAAAGTAAATACTGAAAGCATATAACCAGACGTTATGCTCAATCATCAATCAAGGCATCCAAGAATTATACATACCCTAGCATGCATCTAACATCATATGCTACACAAACATCATGCCTTGAACTTCAAGCCTACATAATACTAGTGAGCAAGAGAATCCCGCCCACCTGATAACACAGAACGACCCTTGCGCCTACTCGCGAGGATCATGCTCGAAGTTCACAATTTGAAATGATTAAACCTCGTCATTCAGTCCAAATCACCAAAAAAATCCCGATTTAACAATAGTACAAAAAATTCAAATTTCCATTTTTCCACACAAAAATGCGATATTATAGTCAATGCGTTCTAAATTAAGAACATAACATATTTAAAACTGACTACAACGTCAAAAGAGGAATAGATTAGGTTTTATTACCTATCAAGGGATTTGCACCTTTAGAAACCCTCCAGATAGGTGAATTTCCTCTGGATCCGTCTACAACTGCAATTGAACAGTTAAAACTTCTAGAATTCAGTTCTAAATCGATAAACTATCAGTTTAGAAGGAAGATCCGAGCTTATAGGGTTCCGGATCATTTTATACATCAAAACCCTAATTTTTGATACGGAATCTGAATGAATCGATAGAGTTGAAACTAAAATGATTAAGAGGTTCAGATTCCTATCTTAGACCTTCAGCTCCTCCTTGAATCAACTCTAGATCGTCTCTCTGAAGCTCTGAATCGATTTTGGAAGTTCTGTGCTTGAAATGACAAATCAAGGGCTTGAGTCTGTTTAAATCTCGCGCAATGACCGCGGTCAACACTTTACGGACTGCGGTCACCCCTGTGACCTAGATTTTTCCTGAGATTTTTCACTGAGGACTGCGGTCGGCTTTTAGTGACCGCGGTCACCAGTGTGAAATCTGGTTTTTTTCCAACGTTTTTCCCATTTCCTAACATCCTGATTTATTTTATTTCCATACCATACTATATAATAATAATTTAAAACATGTTTTCACACATTTTTGCATTTATTTCATAATTTTTAAAACTCTATTTTCAATTTGTATGCATTTGAAAATTTTGGGGCATTACAATCTACCCCCCTAAAAAAAATTCGTCCTCGAAATTTAAATAAAAAGTACCTGTGTAATGTGTCCAATTACTCAGGCCTGGCGAAGAGATCTGGGTACTTCTTTTGCATCTCACTCTCTAACTCTCAGGTCGCCTCCTCCAGGTTATGATGCTTCCGCAGGACTTTGACTAGGGGTATGTCCTTGGTCCTGAGACTCCGTACCTTACGATCAATAATTCTGACAGCTGGCTCATTGTAAGTAGCATCGTCTCGAAGTATGATATCCTCCCAGTAAATGACATGAGAAGGATTTGGCTCGTACTTTCGAAGCATCGAAACATGGAACACATTATGCATTGAGGACAATCTGTTCGGCAAATCCATCTCATAAGCGCACGCACCGACCCGTCTAATGATCTCAAACGGACCAATGTACCGTGGTGCTAGCTTTCCCTTCACTCCAAACCTTTGGATCCCTTTCTGTGGACTAATTCTTAAGAATACTTGATCACCTGGTTGGAACTCTAGGGGTTTCCTCCTTCTGTCAGCATTAATCTTTTGTCTGTTTTATGTTGTAGCTAGCCTCTTCTGGATTTGCTTCACTTGCAAGCTCATTTCCTCAATCAACTCGGGTCCAGTGAGAACTTGGTCTTCAAAATCTGCCCAACAAGATGGTGGTCTGCCATAGAGTGCCTCATATGGAGCCATCCCAATACTCGCTTGATAACTATTATTATATGCGAACTCAGCTAACTGTAGATGCTTGCTTCAATTACCTTTGAAGTCCATGGCACATGCCCTAAGCATATCCTCAAGTATCTGAATGACCTTCTCTGACTGTCCATCTATTTATGGGTGAAATGTTGTGCTCATGGTGAGTCTGCTTCCCAATTCCTTCTGTAAGCTTTGCCAGAACTGAGACGTAAATCTGGCATCTCTGTCTGATACTATAGTTCTGGGAACCCCATGCAGTCTCACTATCTCTCGAACATATAGCTCACCCAGTCTACTCACTGTATCAGTAGATCAAATAGGTAGGAAGTGCGCTACCTTCGTCAACCGATCCACGATGACCCATACAGTGTCTTCCCCTCTTAGACTTTTCGACAGGCCGTTAACGAAGTCCATCGCAATACTGTCCCACTTCCATTCTGGTATTGGAAGTGGTTGTAACAATCCTGATGGCTTCTTGTGTTCGGCCTTCACTTGCTGACAAGTCAGACATCGGGAGACGTATCGAGCAATGTCTTGCTTCATCCCTCTCCACCAGAAGGTTTTCTTCAAATTCTGATACATCTTATCCCCACCTGGATGCATAATGTTTCTAGTCTGGTGTGCCTCGTCTAGTAGGGTTCCTTTCGCCTGTCCAGAGCTAGAAACACAAAGTTTATCCCCTAATCTCAATACACCATCTAAATCAAGCCGCAAGTCTGTATGCTTGCCCTGTTTGACGCCCTCAATTAGATCAGAAATCCATTTATCGGTGTTCTGCTCCTCCCTAATCTGGCATAAAATATTTGGCTGGCAAGTCACCGCATACAAATAGGCCTATCTCTCATTTGTATCTATACTCAGATCGTACTGACTAATAAGCTGCTCCTCATCCTTACGGCTAGATTTTCTGCTAAGCACATCGGCTACCACATTCACCTTGCCTGGATGATAGTGCAGCTGAAAGTCATAATCATTTAGGAACTCTAGCCATCTCCTTTGGCAAAGATTCAGTTCTTTTTTAGTATAGATGTACTTGAGGCTCTTATGGTCTGAATATAAATCAAAGTTCTCACCATAAAGATAATGCCTCCAAATTTTAAGTGCAAACACGATCGCTTCAAGCTCCAGATTGTGTGGGGGGTAATTCTGCTCATGTGGCTTCAGCTACCGTGAAACATAAGCCACTACTTGTCCTTCCTGCATCAGCACTGCACCCAATCCACTGAGTGATGCATCTGTGCACAGGGTGAACTTCACACCATGAGTAGGTGTAATCAAAACTGGTGTCGAAGTCAGCCGTCTCTTCAATTCTTGAAATGACTCCTCACACTTGTCATTCCAAATGAATTTTTCTCCTTTCCTGGTCAACTTCATCATTGGACCCGCTAACTTAGAAAAATCTTTAATAAACCTGCGGTAGTACCCAGCTAACCCAAGAAAACTCCTGATCTCTGTAACTGTGGTGGGTTGCTTCCAGTCAGATACTGCTTGTACTTTTTCTGGGTCCACTGTTATCCTCTCAGCTGAGACTATATGGCCAAGAAACTTGACTTCCTTCATCCAAAACTCGCACTTGCTAAATTTGGCATATAACTGGTTCTTTCTCAGGATTTCCAAGACTACATGCAAGTGTTGCTCGTGCTCAACATCTGTACGGGAATATATCAGAATGTCATCCACAAAAACTACAACAAACTGATCTAAGAATTGGCTGAAGACTCTGTTCATGAGATCCATGAATGCGGCTGGAGCATTGGTTAACCCAAAATGCATCACTGTAAACTCAAAGTGACCATACCTTGTCCTAAAGGTCGTCTTCTGTATATCAGACTCTCGAATTCTCAACTGGTGGTAACCCGACCTCAGATCGATCTTAGAAAAGTATTGTGCCCCCCTCAACTGATCAAAGAGGTCATCGATCCTCGGTAACTGATATTTGTTCTTGATGGTAACATGATTCGGCTTTCGATAGTCGATACACAAGCGCATGGATCCATCTTTCTTTTTAACAAATAAGACCGGAGCTCCCCAGGGCGATTCGCTCTGTCTGATAAAACCTTTCGCCAAAAGCTCATCTAACTGTGTCTTCAGCTCTATCAGCTCCACTGGTGCCATTCTGCATGGTGGAATAGTTATGGGATTTGTACCAGGATGCAACTCAATCTTAAACTCAATCTGCCTGTGTGGCGGAAGTCCAGGTAACTCATCAGGGAACACATCAATATACTCACATACCACCAGTATCCCTTGAATCTCCTTAGTCCCTTCTGCATCCTCCTCTACTAATAGCTGCTGAAATCCTCTTTCTGCTTAACAACATACAAAAGGGCTAAGATAGGACTCCTCGGCAACCTCTGTACGTTCCCATCAATCCTGAGCAACTCACCAGATGGCAACTTGACGGTAACTCTTCGCTTCTGGCAATCAATCTGTGCCTGGTACTGGGTCAACCAGTCTATCCACAGTATCACATCATAGCCGCCAAAGTGCAGCATGCAAAGATCCGCTGAAATCAGCCGATCTCCAAAGGTGATTTCGCATCTACATCTCTTCTTCAAACTCACAGTATCGCCAATCGGCGTGACCACCTCCAAGGATTTAGTCAAAGTATTCGTCACCAGCTATAACTTATTCACAATATCCTCAGAGATAAAAGATTTAATAGCACCCGAATCAAATAACACTTGCATAGCAATGACAAATAACAAAAACGTACCTTCCACCTCTGGGGTGGGATCTGTCTGGTTGTCGGCTGCATACAACCGAGCCTGTGTCTGCTGCTGTGGTTGTGGTCTTTGCTGTGTGAGAGCTGTCTGGGCTCGAGTCTGTGGCCGTGGCTGAGGTGCAGGAGTCATTGCTCTGGTAGGACAAAATCTAGCAATGTGTCCCTCCTGATGGCATAGATAACACAACCCCTTCTTCTTCGCCTCTTCTCTATGTGCATCCACAGGCTGGTCGGGACAAGGTGGTTGTCTCTGTCGACTATCTCGAGTCTGTGTCGATCTCTATGCCTGAGGTACTCTCTGTGCCCCCTGACTACTCAATCTCACTTGGGAAGGTCCTACAGACTGGTCTGGCCAGGTCTTTTTCTACCCCTCGGTGTCTGCTCCAACTCTAGATCCCTCTCAACCATCTGCGCTCTCTCCATTGCATCTAATAAGGTCTTCAACTTAAACGGTGCCACAATCTTTCAGATCTCAATCCTCAATCCCTCAACAAAACGGTCCACCCTAGACTGTTCATCTGTGAACAAAGTAGGAGCAAATCTACATAGCTCTGTGAACCTCTGCTCATACTCTATAATAGTCATGCCTCTCTGCGCCAATTTGACCAACTCTGACTGCAGCTGCTTTTGTCTTGTCGTGGAGAAGAACTTATTATAAAATCGAATCTTAAAGTCCTTCCATGATATGGCTGACTGATCAATGGTGGAATCAGCTACAATTATCTCCCACCAATGGTAGGCTGGTCCTACCAACTGATGCACAGCAAGTGCCACTCTCCTAGGCCCAACTACCCCCATAGCGTCCAGGTGTTTATTCATCTTAGAAAACCACCTGTCTGCGAACATGTAATCACCTATCCTCTTAAATGTACTGGGACACAACTTTTGAAACTCTACCAGAAGATTCTTCTGTTCCCTATCAAAACTGGTTGATCGACTTTATGGCACTGCCTCCATGGATGCAGACCCCTGATGTGCCTAAGGCTGAGCCTGTGCCAGTGGCTCTGTCGGTAACTGTGGCTGCACCTGTGGCTGTACTGGTGTTGATGGCTGCAGGATCCTAATAGCCTGCTCCACTGCCCTCTGCATCATCTCTGTAATAGCCTCTGGTGTCAAAGTAATCACAGCTGGTGCTGCTGCCACAGACGTACACTCATCACTAGGCCTCGACTTTACATTAGCCTCACCTCGGCTTCTACCTCCTCTGGGTCTATGTAACACCCCGTAACTTCGTAGTCTTGTCACGTCGTGAGTAAACGGGAAGGAATATTAATAATAATAATAAAAGACGTAGATTATGCTTAGAAATGAATAAATCGTTTAATCGCTCGTTCGCGCTCCTCTGGGTCTATATAATACCCCGTAACTTCGTAGTCTTGTCACGTCGTGAGTAAACAGGAAGGAATATTAATAATAATAATAAAAGACGTAGATTATGCTTAGGAATGAATAAATCGTTTAATCGCTCGTTCGCGCTCGCGCGATGGCGCGAATGATGCGAAAATGAGACCTAATATTAGATTGAAAAATCTTAATACTAATAATAGCATGATAAAATCATAGATTGTGTTTTATAAATATGTATAATAATTAAAATAATTAATGTTTATTATGACTAGAGAAAAAAATACATTGATAATAATAATAAATAAATAAAATATGCATTTTAGAAATTTTATGATTTATGTCACAGAAATAAAATAGAGAATTGAGAATTTAATATTTAAGAAAATTTGTATTAAAGAATCTGGTCATAATAAATAATAAATAAATTGAAAGAACTTAGGAAAAAAAATCAGAAAATGTAGATTTATATAATTATAACAGAAATTTAATAAGTTAACTTGAGCAAAAATTTAGTGGGGCGGTGACTTGTGGCTTGCTGAAGACGCCGGAACAGGGAAGAACTAACTGGAACGCTCGACGTGGGCGGTGAGCGAGACATGTTCGAGAAAGTTTGTTGTCTATAAATAGGAAAGAAAAGGAGAACGCGCTGCTGCTGCATCTTCACTTAACCGGTGTGCAACTGGGCCGTGAAGAGAAGAATGAAACGGAGCAAGTGGAAGAAAAGAAGAGCTATGGCAAGGGGACTCTGTTTTAGGACAGCAGCTGTTGTTCATGTCATTGGCTGGGGAGGTAAGAACGGAAGCTGAAGCTAGAAATAGTGCTGGTCACTGCTACTGCATGAACCGAGTGAAGGAGAAGAAGCTGCTGTTCGTATTCTGCAAACCGTGAAGGAAGAAGAAGCTGAGCAACACAAAATTCTGGTGCGTTTCTGGGTTGGAAATTGAGAGTAGAAAGACGATACTCTACCGCCGTGAGTGTTGCAGTGGCTGCCAGGGGCGAGTGGAACAGCAAGGTGAAGAAGAAGATCCAAAGCAACGGTACTCTGTTATTGCTGTTGTTGCCCTGCACCTGCTACTGCTACGGACGGTTATGAAATGGTGCAAAGATGAAGACGAAGAAGAAGCAGCTTCAACAGAGGGATGAGGAGACGCTGCATCTACTGGTAGTGGTGCTGCTGCGGAAATGAGAAAGAAGAAGTTGTTTGCTGCTGGAATTATAGTAGAACAGAGAAGAATCAAGATGGACTGAACTGAAGGAGCTGCTGTTCATGTGCGCTGCAGACCAGACGAAGAAGAAGATAAGCTGGTGGCTAACCGTGAGCAGAGGAGGAGCACAGATGTGAGCTGAATGACGGTGGGGGTGAACCGAAACCAGTGAGCAGGGGAGCTTAAGGCCCTGTTTCTGAAATGGAAAACAGAGCAGAAATTCTGTGGAGGAGACACACCCTGCGGCAGCTGCTACACTCGATTGCTGCAATTGAAGACAGAGGAGAATTGGCTAGTGACATTGGAAACGTGAGAACGTGGCTCTGCAGCTGAGAGTGAAGAAGAAGCCAGTGACTGGAGCTGCTGCTTGACAGTTAGGAAACGGTGTGAAGCTGCTGGAATTCTAGTGGGGCGAAGCTGAATTGGCAGCTGTGAATGGAGAAGATGAACAGGGGAGGAAGTGAGGAAATGATGTAGCTCGTTTGAGCTGAGGCACTTCACGGTGAGAAGGACTGAGATCGGGCCGTCGCAAGGTTGAAGAAGAAGAGCGACTGCGACTTCGGTGGTGCGTGCTGCTCGGTGAAGAGGAGAAACAGAACGTGATTGAAGTTGCTGCATTGCCTGGTGTGTTGACCGAAATACAAGTAAGAGTTTACTTTAACTTTGTAATATAACATTTAAATACACTTACTTGGTAATCACAGTAAGATAGGAATTATTGTTATAAATCTAATTATATCATCATAGGATTAGTGCTTAAACTGAAAAATTACGAACATTAGGATCAATGTATAATGACACTTATAATAATCTAAGATAAGTTAGAATATGTATGTATTTAATTAAACATCAATTAGAACCAAGAATTAGAAAATACTAGATCAATTAATAAAAATATTTTTCAATAATCTAAAGTTTAAATCAAGGAAAATTTCATTTGAAGTGATTTTGGTATGTTTATTCAAATATGAGACTATAGTAGGAGTTATCTTTACAACTAGGATCAAAGATGATGCAAATAATGGATATACATTGGTTAAGATAATAAAGCTTTTATAACATAATACTAAGGGTTGGAAAATAAAGAATTAAATAATGTATCTTCATGAATTTAAATTAAGTAGTTAAAGAAATTAGAAGAATCATTTATTCAAGTGCTAAATTAATTAATTAGATAAATATTTAAATTAGAAGAATAAATAAATAATAATTATTCAAATTAACACTATCAGTGATCTCGCTAAAATCTTAGGAAAAAAATGAGACTAAAGATTCGACAAATAGAAGTCTTATTTTGTTCGTAATTATTGTATGAATAATTCAACTATAATAAAAAGAATTAGAAACTATAGAACACTTAAAGTGGTGAAGACACAAAAGATTCTCAATAATGCGTCAAATTCCTGGTGAACATTAGTAGTAGGAAAGTAATAGAGATATCGATTGAGAAATCATACAATATAACTATTTTGCAGATAAAAAGTTCTAGGACGATCTCTAGCGACAAAAGGGCTAGGACATCGCTCAAGACCAGGTGGGCGTGATTTTCTTTCTCACATGTATTATGCGGATTTAAAATTCAAGACATTTGTTTGAATAGATTATAGGTTGTTAATGTTCTGAAAAAGATTTATTTGAATTATTGGCATTGTTGGATGATGTGTGATGATTGGATTCTAAATCTTGACATGCCTGAATGTGAAATTATGCTTTTAGATTTTATTGTTTAATCAATTATCGAACTCTGTGAATGTCTAGCATTAGTACATCTGGTTTGCCATGATATGAATGATGCCTTGGTGTGATTGAATTGACTTGATTAAACTAAAAGAAGACGAATGTTTATTAAAAATTCACGTACCGGTGCGATTGTCGTGCCGAAAGGTGGATCGCAGGTATTTCTACCTTGGAGCTGCCTATGTCAGCTCGAAGTCTTTGGGGGATGACATGACTCTGTGGTTAGTATCTCTCTCAGACTGTGATACTAAGACATGATTGATTTGATATGGTACCACCTGAGGCCTCTATAATTATGATTGAATTGGATCACAGGGAATACCGAGAAGCATCTCAACCCTCTTCCGGTTTCAGACTCAGACTAGAACCAAATAAATGTTTGAAACGCTTAATGTTTGAAAGTGTTTGTAAT
>JAJIYU010007437.1:0-19203 GCA_030144865.1 Tinospora cordifolia | reverse complement strand
ATCTCTCTCCCTAGATCTGGAGCACAGAGGGTATTCCCGTTCGGTCTAAATTACGACTGAATTAATATATTGGTTGAATCGAATTAATCTTTGAAAGTGTTTGATCTGCTTACATTGTCTGGTTGGAATAATGGATTAAATAGATGGAATGATTCACTGGGCTGTGTAGCTCACCTCCTTATTTTTCACAACAAGAAATTAATCAGCCTGCGAGGAGATTTTTTCATAGAAAGTTTTATTTATTTTATTGTAGAGCACATCGGCCCAAGTGGAATCATGTATTTTCAGCTTTAAATTTACTTTTCGTTGTAATAAAATATTGTACTTGGAATTGTTGAATGAACAAATGAAGAATCTTCTTTACTATGATGTCATTTTGTACATAGACTAATGTACACAGGAAACCTAATGCATTTGGGTCTAAGAAGAAGAAAATGTAGCACGGGCCCGTCTCCCAGGCATCCCAAGATTTTTGATCAAAGAGAATTGAACCGTCAGAGGACGTAAAAGATGGGACTTGGGAGGCGGGGTGTTACAATAGCTCCATAGGAAACTTCTAAAACCTATATATAAGAATTAAGGCGGGAATTTCACTGTTTAGGTAGAAAATGTGATAAAGCATGAGTTTGGGAATTGCATTGCCAGCGGAAAATTTATCATGATGAAGCTTATGACTAGTTGATAGTATAATTTATGGTTATACGGATAATGCAATATCAATACTAGTATTTGACAATATGATTTCATATACGTGATATTTTTCATTATTATGTTCTTCATTGTGGTAATTGACATGATATCTTAAGGTTATATGATCTCATACACTACATGTTACCTGAGACATTTTCTTATAGTAATTGATGGTATCACAACTTAAGTTTTAACTATGTAATTTTTATGGATTATGTAAAATGGCAGCGTTTATTTGGAATCATGGTGGTAGGTGGGTCACAACACCAAAGCTGAAATATATAGATGGTATTGTTCACATGGAGGATGATCATGACCCAAATTACTTGAGTTGGCACTATATATTTGAAGGTTACAGCAATGTCTTTGTAATACCTCAAAAAAATTAAAAACTCTTAAAAAAATTTGCACGACTATCACAGTTGTTCGATTAGAAAATAGAAAAAAAAATGAATTTGCATGGGTACCACGGTACTGGCTCAAGTTACTGCAGTATACAATTGAATTTTATAATTTTAAGACGCCAACGTAGTACCACAATACCGAGAACGAGATAGTGCAGTGTTGTGATTAGAAAAACTCAGGATTTGGTGCGAAAACGTGATACTACGGTGCTGGGACATAATACCATAGCACTGCGATTAAAACCCAAAAATGGAAGGTCAAAACTCTAATGGTTGTGATACCGAGTTCTCTTTATATAACTCTCTTGAGCAAAAAAAATCCTAATCTTATCATTCGCATTCATGATCCTGCAGCCTTCCCTCATAAACCCTAACAGCCGCCAGTGACCAATTCCTTCTCATTCCATATGCATTCCACATTGGTTCTAGTTCATTCTATCCTTTTCCAAACTATTTTTCGATCGAAGAATGAAAGAGAACCATGCGCTTAGAAGAAGTATCACTTTTACAAGTTTGAGAACGGATGCAAACAAGGTAAACACCGATTCTCATATAGAACATTCGTTTTTAATCACAGTCGCGTATCCTCTAAGTGCATACACATTGTTTTTGGCATAACAGATCAATTAAACTATTACAAACACATTTGTTGAGGCAAACAGAGAAGAAACACATACAAAAAGGTATAATACACTTTCCATTGGATTATGATACATGTTTTAAGTCTAATATTAGCATTGCGAAAGAGAGAAATGGAAGAAAAGGCACAAACAATGCTGTTTTCTAAGAAACGCGTGACTACCACAATAATGCGATCGACCCTCTCAGGTGCCAATACTCGACTGTTATGACCTATTTGCACTTCTTATACACTATTATGATTAGAAAATCATTAGATTGGGAAGTTAGGGTGTTAAAAACACTACAAATATTGAAAATTTGTAACAACTCGGACTCACTACGTATTGATATCATCCCCACTTTAGCCACCACCTACTGGGTATAGGGTTTTGTTCTTGGCAAAACTCGAACCTGAGTCTCTCAAAAGTGCTCGACACTAGTAAGGCTTGCAATTGCTCATTTAACTCAGACATCGCGCTAGTGTCGGACCAATGTGAGATATTACAATTCACCCTCCTTAGAGCAGTCTTGTCCTCAAGACTCACACCTCCATCACACCTAGAGCGGCTCTAATACCATTTTCGGTTTCAGACTAGACCTTTTTCCAACGAGCTACTACGTAAGCTCTGATACCATTTGTAATACCCCAAGCCCACGACTCGACGATATGGTCCCCACCTTAGACACGTGCAGCATGTGGAGTTTTATTCTTGGTATGACTCGAACGCAAGACCCCTAAATGCCTCGTTGATTGTAGATACTCGCAAATGCACCTATAGCCCAGGCAACACTCCATGGCCAGCCCGATGTGTGATTATTACAATTCACCCCCCTTGGAAGCAGTTCTGTCCTTAGGACTCACACCTCCGTCACACCTAGAGTGGTTCTAATATCATTTTCGATTTCAGACTAGACCTTTTTCCAACGAGCTACTACCTAAGTTCTAATACCATTTGTAATACCCCAAGCCCACAACTCGACGATATGGTCCCCACCTTAGACATGTGCAGCATGTGGAGTTTTATTCTTGGTATGAATTGAACGTAAGCCCCCCAAAGGCCTCATCGATTTTAGATACCCGCAAATGCACCTATAGCCCAGGCAGCACTCCATGGCCAGCCCGATGTGTGATTATTACAATTCACCCCCCTCGGGAGCAGTTCTGTCCTCAGGACTCACACCTCCGTCACACCTAGAGCGGCTCTAATACCATTTTCGGTTTTAGACCAGACCTTTTTCCAACGAGCTACTACCTAAGCTCTAATACCATTTGTAATACCCCAAGCCCACGACTCGACGATATGGTCCCCACCTTAGACACGTGTAGCATTTGGAGTTTTATTCTTGGTATGACTCGAACGCAAGCCCCCGAAAGGCCTTGTCGATTGTAGATACCCGCAAATGCACCTATAGCCCAGGCAACACTCCATGGCCAGCCCGTTGTGTGATTATTACAATTCACCCCCCTTGGAAGCAGTTCTGTCCTTAGGACTCACACCTCCATCACACCTAGAGCGGCTCTAATATTATTTTCAGTTTCAGACCAGACCTTTTTCCAACGAGCTACTACCTAAGCTCTGATATCATTAGTAATACCCCAAGCCCACGACTCAACGATATGGTCCCCACCTTAAACACGTGCAGCATGTGGAGTTTTATTCTTGGTATGACTCGAACGCAAGCCCCCCAAAGGCCTCGTCAATTGTAGATACCCGCAAATGCACCTATAGCCTAGGCAACACTCCATGGCCAGCCCGATGTGTGATTATTACAATTCATCCCCCTCAGGAGCAGTTTTGTCCTCAAGACTCACATCTCCTCACACACAGAGCGGCTCTAATACCATATGTAACAACCTGAGCTCACTACGTACCGATATTGTCCCACCTTAGCCACCACTAACTGGGTGTAGGGTTTTGTTCTTGACAAGACTCGAACTTGAGTCTCCCAAAAGTGTTTGGCACTAATAAGGCTTGCAATTGCTCATTTAGCTGAGACATCGCATTAGTGTCGGATCAATGTGGAATATTATAAAACTGATTCTTACTCTTTAAAGGTTGAGGATTCAAGGTAAATAAAGAATGGAACAAGGGCCCAAGGGAACACATTAGAAAGGTGAATATGATTACCTTGCTCCCTAGTCTTATTTAAATTTTAAATGTTAAACATGATGTGTGTTTACTTTATTCTAAATGCCAAGAAGCACGCTAGGGTATGTTTTGACATTGATTGGATGCCATGAGCTCTTTTGTTAGTATGAATGATGTACAACATGATGTATGTATCTATGTAAGTTGTTTACATGTTTTCATGATATGAGGTATGAAATGATTAACATGTTTGATTTATTTGAATAATATTAAATGCTCTAGTTTTCATTCTTAATATAATGTGATGAATGATTGTATGATCTTAATTAAAGTTAAATTAAGATTTGAACCATATATTAATACAGTGGTCCACGAGAAATCATTGTAGGTACTCTCATGGATAGAATAACATATTAGTCTCTAATTTCTGATAGATCAAAAGGCCATTTTAGTCATTCAACAAAACAGACTTTCCTAAGAAAAAACACAATTACAAATATACCCTCAGGTCTTCTCTCTCCGCTTTTGAGTTTTGTTTAACACTTCAATCATAATCAAACAAATCCAAACATAATGCAAATTCATTATAAAATACTATTATTTTGAATTTAAAACTCAATATCTGAAAAAAAATTTCAATATATAATAGATTAATGCAGCCAGTGATCTTTAAATTAATTAATTTACTGTTTTGATATTTTTGTATATTGGCAATTATATATATATATATTTGTACTAGTCTGTGTGCACTTGTGTATCACTATATGTATATCTTTTATCATAAATTTTTTTTTTATAAATAGTTTATGTTAGTTGGTGTGCATGTATATTAAACGTAATTGAATTTTTTTTTTTTTTGTAAATAGTAGTTATAACTACAATTTTATGTACAATTTTATCTGAAACGCAATCAATTAAGATAATTAAAAATAAAAATAGGCGAATAGTTGCAAGTTAATATAATTTTATAAAATTACTAATTTGCCTCAATTTTTTAATATATAATCAAAAAACTAGATATATACACATTAAGCTAGCTGACATATTAAAAAGAAAAAACTAAATATAGTACTCGTCACATGACCTATCTCCCATAAAATTTAGATGTCTTAATTTAGCTAAGCCGTTGGAGTCTTCATCAATAAAGTAGGTTATTAATTACTTCAAATAATAAAAATAAACCCAAAGACATAACCTTAATTAATATTTTGAAGGATTTTTTGTTACTATTACTGTGATAATTTGTATTATAATAACTACGTTTTTTTGCTTGCAATTTTGAAAGATACAACTTTTGATGAAATGATTACTGCAAGTTTGTGATTTTAGCATAACTCATGCCATCCACATATAACTAAGAATATATTTTCACGACATTTTTGGAGTATTGGTAGAGTTGGAAATTGATCAAAAATCATATTTTTCCTTAAATAGCTATTTTATTTTTCTAAACGGGAGATAAATTGACTAATAAATGGCCAACCTCGTCAAGTGACTACAATGGAGTGGATTGCGTTTGCTAAGGGTTACACACACCCTAACGTATAAACCCTTGTTACATGTATAATTATTTTTTTAGAAAATTTATTCATATATTATATTTATTTACTTATTTTTTGGTATTTCAACCTTTGTCTTCTCCAACCACACTTTCCATCATTTTTACCTTTTTTGCTGTGTTCTATTATTAATTTTTTATAATGTCATTTCATTTTTTATATTTTTAAATACTCACACTCAATCTCTGATATTCTTCTTTGGTATTGGTTAATTCGAAAGGTTAATAAATTTAATTAGCACTAATAATAACTTAGTCGAAAGGTTTATTTGCTTAAAATAAAAAATCATTAAAATTTTAACATTTTGTTTCCTGAAAACTAAAAGAAACTATTAGTTAAAAATAAATTTATTGATTTGTGATATGTGTATTGTTAAAAATAAAATAAATATTTAATATAATTGTAAGTCTCATTTATTAAATCTTAAAAAATATAATTTATATCAATGAAAGTATAATAAAATTTTAATAAAAAGATATTGTAATAGAGTGATGATATATATATCATAATGTAACATAATTATTACACTAAAAAGGATGTAATAGCTTTAGGGGGTAGGCTTTTGAATAGTCGGTGAATTTCAGAATAATAATTATTTTTTAAAAGCTTTGATGGGAGGGAGAGCTTTTGATAATTCTTACAAAACTTGAAAATAAAAACGAAGGGTAGATTGGTATTTTCGTGTTCTGGAAAGCGGGAAACGGCA
This sequence comes from Tinospora cordifolia, assembly GCA_030144865.1. Taxonomy (NCBI): domain Eukaryota; kingdom Viridiplantae; phylum Streptophyta; class Magnoliopsida; order Ranunculales; family Menispermaceae; genus Tinospora; species Tinospora cordifolia. The sequence goes on along the minus strand of JAJIYU010007437.1, from coordinate 13,133 downwards.
GACGAAGGCCGAGCCGCCAAGGCCAATTTAGTCAATTCAACAACGCCCGTTTCTAAAATCAGCTCCTAGTTGAATCGATTTTAGCTGTCTTCAAACAGAACCAACTGCAGTTAGGCGGGTAGGTGCGGTTGAAGGGAGAGCGATGAAGAAAGAGGTGGTGGTCGGCGGTAGTGCTGATGCTGATGTCGACGTCGGTGTGGATGACGGAAATGTCATTGCCGGTGGCGGCGAAAGTGGAAGTGCAGTCGTCGGAAAAGCCGGAAATGGGTCGGAGGACAGAGTGAAGGGTCCTTGGTCGCCGGAAGAAGACGCGATACTTAGTAGACTGGTGAGCAAGTTCGGAGCCAGGAATTGGAGTCTCATCGCTCGGGGAATTCCCGGCCGGTCCGGCAAGTCTTGCCGTCTCCGTTGGTGTAATCAGCTTGACCCTTGTGTCAAGCGCAAGCCCTTCACCGGTAACCGCCATCGCTTACCGAACCCCTTCTTGCTCTGCTCTCTTTCTCTTTCCCTTTTTTTTCCTCTTAATAAAATTCATCTTTAGGGTTTTCTTTTGCTGATTGTGGAATCTAGAGCTTATGCTCATTGTTTTGATTGAATTGTTCTGTTTTTGTTGTTGTTTTGTTTGGTTCTTGGTGATCGACTGTGGTGATGTTAATTTATTTGTTATGGTTGTTGGATTTTTTCTTCTAATTCTGTGTATTGCTGCTTGGGTTCAGCTATTGCTTGTATTATCGACTTCTTGAGTAGGCTAATTAAGTCATTTTGGGGGTTTAGGGTTCTATCGAATGATGATTATTGTTAATCAATGGATTGGTTGTTGTAGGCTATGATGCTGCATGTTGAGGAAGTTGTGCTTATTTAGTTCCTTGAGTTGTCCGAAGCGAGAGTTGCTTCTCTTTTTCGGGAGAGAGGAAAGGGTGTTTGGGGCTGGAGGGGTAGGTTATATAATGTTGGAGTTCATGAATGATTAATGGGTAAGGAACTGCTTTTCATTGCTGGCATGCGCTACCCTTTTATTCTTTTGATTACTCGACCCAACTTATTGAGGTACCAGATGGAAACTCTTTGGAAGTTCTTGGTCCTTTAGAGCATAAAGTGTGACATGCACTACAAGCATCACAATATTGCTATCTAGAAAGCTTATGATCAAGTATAACCAAGTTTTGCAAATGCCCAGAAAGACAGTATCTCAAAGATTGAGTGCTAGTAAGGGAAATCAATGCTTTTTATATTGCCATTGAGAATGTGTCATATTCCTTTTTTGTTGTTTAATTTGGTGTGTGGAATAAGTGAAATGAGTAAGTTGCTGGAATAATCATTGTATTGGATTTTGAGCCGGAGATACTAGTTATTTTACTTCTGCATTTATGGGGCTTGTGTCTGTTTTTTATTTTTATTTTTTTATTTCATTTTATCATGTGGTTGTGGATATAACTTTTGCTGGGGCAGAAAATTTTTGGAAAGAAAAGAGTCCCAAGGCCCAGGATTGTTCTTTCCTTTTCTCTTGAGAAGATAACACTTGGATTTTTCATCTTTCTTTACCTGTATTTCAGTGTTTAGTGGTGAACATTTCAGTTTCACTCTATGAATGTTGGTTGTTTCATGTCTCTCTGTAAATTTTTCTTAAATGTGATTGGTTTGCACAGATGAAATCTTGTTTTCACTCTATAAACTTTGATTGTTTCACATCACACTTATTGTGCCAAGGTGAGAGGTGGTCTGATAATTGTTGTAACTTGATTTACTGCTAATGGTATTGCTCTAGGGTACAATATTTTAGTAGTCAATCTATATTCTACCTCACAAATAAGTTGTTACATTGATCAGTTTGAAGTTTTATATATTCTAATCAAAGTGATGCGTAGTTTGCGATTTTACACGTTCTTATAATAATTTAAATTGAAACCAACTTGAAGAATCATGAATTCACACATCTTTTAGGTTATGTATAAAAAATTGGAACCAAATTCAATCGTGTCTAAGCATAATAATTGTTGTAATATTTTTTAATTGGAACCAACTTGAAGAATCCCTAGACTCATGGAATGCAATCTATAGTTTTCTAGCTAGTCATTTTGACCTTAATTATACGAAGTGGTGGAATATTTTGTGAAAATTATCTCTTTACCTAAGATGTAATTCTTACAAAACTTGTTAATTTAAAATTACACTTAATTCAACTATTCTAAGCTTTTTTCCCAACTGCATGAATTCAATTATATGAATCCATTTACTTACTGTGCTTGATCAGTGCCAAAGGTTATAAGCTGGCCTAATTATTTTCCCAAATCAAATTGAAATTAATGCTCCGTGATTTTTCAATTTTAATACCATCTTTAACAAGAATTTATTCTTGAGGTAACTCATTCCTAGAAACATCTCTTTTGTTGGAGCCAATCCTCTTAAAAGTTAGTTCACAATAAAGCTTGTATTGAAGTTAAATGCTTATATTCGTGCCTTGAAGTCTTGAAAAGTGTTTTTATACTTTTAGAATGCCAAATTATCTATTATCATTTTTGCAAGATTCTTGTGAATTGTTTCAATCTTGAGTCTTGAATCGAATCTAGATACTATTGCATTTTTACTATTTAGCAAGATTAAAACTTAAAAGAATTGGGATCATGTTAAAGATTTGAGTCAATTTCCTTGGATCAAATTGTCATTATAGATTCTAATGGTGATTCGTACAACCATGACGTAATAAGTTAGATGCAAGAAAAATCTGCATATAAAGATGGTTGTGTGACATGACTAAAAGATTCATTTTTTTTAGCTCATTCAAAAAATGGTAGGACCAGCTTCACTTATGGATGAAAAGGAGGATGGAACTGATTATAGTGATTTGATCATATACTGCAGAGGTCATTAGATGCATTTTTTCAAAAGAATGACTCATCAATAAATATAATTGTCCTGGAAGAAGACCCAAGACAATACTGGTGAAGAAATAAGAAACTAATTTTTGGCTTGACAAGTATAGAGTAGATTAGAGGAAGTAGATTCATATGACTAATACAAGGTACTTGGGAAAAAGCTTTGCAAGTTGAGCTGCATTAGTATTTTATATGTTACTCGAATAGTTTGTATGAAATTTTTTTTTGTATCTTGGTCTATATGGTTAATATGATATAGTTGATATACTCATGTATGATATACAGTTATATTAACCTAGACATATGAGGGAGTGAGGTAGGCATGCAATCAACACTTCCAATGGGAGATTCATCTTACATGGCTATTAGATAATTGGAAGAATATAATTGTGTTCTTTGATGTGAAGGTGGTGATGGTTGCCATAATGGAGCATCTTCGCATCACTGCACAACATCAAACATAAGTAGCAATTTTTGATGATATGGAAAGTGAATTTTGCTTCTCATAATCAATTAAAACATTAGGTAAGTGAGTAGTTCTTATGGGGCCAATGATCTAAATATTGTTGAGGAAAGAAAAAGTCACAATTTGTTGCTTAATAATAATGTAGGATAGAGAGAAAGACACTAGCTTGCAGGTTTAATGGCAAAGGAGAAGATGAGGAAAAACAGATTGGAATGATAAAAAAAAAATTGGGAAAGAAGTCGGGTGGGGTGGAAGAAGCAAAATTAGGCTTTTGCGACCTTGACATCAAGGGAGAAGAAGAGTAAAATAGAAGAGTCAAAAAAAAAAAAAAAAAAAACCGAATTAAGAAAATAAAGTGTTGAAAAATAAATAAACTTGTAGTTCTAACTATAAGGAAAAAAGAAGATTGAAGTTGGCATTGATGAGAAGAAAGACTGCATTGTTGAAATATGCAGAAGGCAAGCCAGTCTTTAATGTTGAGCACAAAGTGAAAACAAAGAAGTTGAAGAGGAATAACCTAAGAAGAGAGAGCTGTTCACAATATATCATGTTGGCATAACAGCTACGCTTATAACCAAAATGGGGAAATCAAATTTTTGAATGCCCCAAAAAATGTATTTTGGATAAAGATCTCATTTAAATCATCTGGCTCATGTTCCTCTTACTTCCAAGAAGGGGGAAAAATTATGCAAAAATGTTAAAACACTATATATTCAAAGTAAAGACTAATTTTCAATGAGAATTGCATTCTATGTCAAGTATGATAAGGAAAATCAAGATCCCAAAGGGTTCACAAATTTTACCATAGTTAACCATGTGGTAACATGTTGATGATGGAGATTCAAAAAGAGTGGGTTTGGGATGCAAAAGCTGGAAAAGGGAATACTTGAGGACTGAAATGTGGCAATCAAGGCCCCAAACTATTATGTAGGGCTGGAAATGAAGTGCGTTAATAATACATAAAAAAAATTGGAACTTTCCAAAAGATCCACCAAATAGTGTTGACTAGCTGCCACAAAGAAAAAAGGTCCAAGCACAAATATAGCAGCACATAGATAATTCATCCACTTTTTGTTTTCCTCTCCTAATCCTCCGCCTTCATGACGCAAGCAAATCTTAGTTCTTACAAACAAGCATATCTTAATGGTTCTTCCTCCTAACTTATCATCTTGTTTTGTAAATTCGAAGCATCAAGTAGTGATATATTAGTTTTTCAATGCAGAAAAGCAGTGCTAGGTACTAGCTTTCATAAGGCGAGGCAGTGCTTTGGCAGCTTAAGATAGACCATAAATTAATTATTTAAAGGGTGTGCGTGTGTAAGTTGGTTAAATGCATAAGCAATCTCTCAACGCTCTTGCATCAATACACCTCCTAAACTTGATTCTGATGCAACAATGTATATTATTGACTCTTTCCTATGCTATGAGGGTGTGCTTGGTATGTAGGATAGAAAATGATTATTTTTATAGGATTGTATTAGCTTGGATAAGATGGGATAGAGGTCGATAGGATTGGAAAAAAAATAAGTTGGATAAATCAACCACACCAAAAAAGACGGTATTGATTTATCCTCCATCTGTAGGATAAGTAAGTCAGCCCAACTTTATTTTTTGTCTTATCCTACTACAACCAAACATAAGTCTAGGATTAAAAGAAATCCTATTCCATCCAGTGATGTGTGCTAAACAACCCCCGAAAGTACTAAAACTAAAGCAGTGGTCACCCTTTTCTTTAATTTTGTGAAAACATCTTCACATGTTGACGTTGTCAAATTTTTTTGAGTTAGCCTCATGAATGGAGCAACCAATTTAGATAAATTCTCGAGAAACTTCTTGTAATATCTAACTAAGTCTAGAAAACTATATCAATAGATAATATATTATTTATTTTTATTAATTTAGGATCTAAACCAAAATTTGTTTAGGCCCTTAAAAAAACTTACAAACATCCCTTATAGTGGGTGGCAACATGTTCATGACGCTAGTGCCACATCAAAATTGTTCAATTCTGCTGCTAAATCTCCTCAATCAAGAATGTTCTCAAAAAACAAAGAAAGTAGATGAAGGGAGGGAGCTTAGTGATTGAGGGATTGAAAAAATTGACTACTTGCTTGCTTGAATTTACCTTCAGAATAGAGGGGCAAGTGAAGAAGTAGGTGAAGGACGTTATGGTAAGCACACTAAAGATGTTTTGTTTTTGTTTGAGTTATTTTACGAGAGAGAATTGTCGAGCAATCATGGTTGCGAAATTCTCAACAAAGGTTGAGAAAAATCAATCTAGTCATAAGGTACATCATCCATATCAAGTCATAAAGGTTGAGAATTGTAGCAAATTTAGCTACGACATCCATATCTTGTTGTAAAGATTGTTTCTAGTACTTCCTCCTCCCTAATTCTCAATAGTTGGTAACTTGAGATCATATTAATCTTTAAGAAAAATCTGGCTTCTTCTTTGATGAAACTAGTTATCAATGCATGGAAGAGGGTATTTATTTTTTATGGTCACCTAAATCAATTGCCTATAATCAATACATAGTCTTAAGCTCCTATCTTTCTTCTTCACAAACAAAATGATGTGAGTGCTTGAATAATGCGCCCCCCCCGCCAAAACAAAAAAAAAAAAAAAAAAAAAAAACTTGCAAGCACACAAAGTAAATTGTGGTATAAGATAAGGTTGATCCACAAAGATTAGGGAATATACATTTTTTTTGGGAAAAAAACACTTGCAAGCACACAAAGTAAATTGTGGTATAAGATAAGGTTGATCCACAAAGATTAGGGAATATACATTTTTTTTGGGAAAAAAACACATTTATAAACCTTATAAGTGAAAGCAAATAGAGGGTAACTTCTAGCAACCTAGGTTCATTGAAAAACAATGATGTAAATAAATTAAATCACAAAGAAAAATAAATGTAATCTATGAATAAATAAATGAACCAAAAAGGAAAATAAAATAAAATTTTGAAACCTAAAAAGAACTAAAATAAAATAAGATAATCTAAACACTATGTTAAAGGAAAAAAAAAAATCAAATATTGAAGTTAAAACTTTAATTCTTAATTTAAATGAAAAAAACACTTCTAATTTTTAAAAAAAAATTAAGGACAACATTCTTTTGAACAATAAAGATATTATCTAAGATTTAAGGAGTGAAAGAAAACTTAAAAAATAATTATAAAAAAGTGATTAAATGGAATGAAAAAGAAAGCATGCAAGTGACTATAATAGAAAGAGAGAGAGAAAGGACAAAGTAAGGAAAATAATGGTCTTATTAAGTAAAATAAGAACTTAGAAACATTCAAGGTCTAAGGTATTTTCACCTATCCATACCTTCTTAATCACTCAAATGCTCCAAACTTCTAAAGCAAGGCAACTATAATTTAAAATTTAAAAGAGAGAATCAGAATTCAAAGAGAGGATGGGATGGGAGATCTCTTGAAATATGTCGCTTTTTATTGATTTGCTAACTCAATAATTTTTGAAAAATAAATCCACTTATTATTATTCTATAAAAATTATCTAAAAATGGCTAAGTTGTAAATTGCATAAAGGTTTTCAATCAAGAAAATAAGGTGAACATAAGCTTGCATTTCTCTTTTTGGCTTGTGATATCTTTATCTTTCATAAATGGGTGAATATGAACTTGATCGGATTTTCATCAAAGATTCCAACCGAAAACCATGTGGGTCCTATTGTATTGTTTTTTCAAAAACAGAAACTATATATTAATAAAAAGATAGTACAAGCATCTGGGCAAACAAACAGCTGGATGAGATATCCAGAATACAAGAACAAAACAAACAAATTATAGAGAATGTAAGATACTACCCCCCTTACACAGCCATTCCCTGAAAGAGTAACCTATTGTATTGTTCAAAATCTTTAAGTTGATTTATTTCAATCAAACAAACTTTGATTGATCATCAATCTTATTAGATGTAGCACCTCATTTCTTTGCATTTGACCCTTGACATGTAGATATGTTGTGTGGATCTTTTAGAAATCGACAATCTTCTCATTTGATACTCGATCTGAAAATATCTGGGCAACATACTTAAAAATGAAGTGAGGCATCAATATATCCAAAACTTATGACAAAAAGTTGAATGATCGTATTTAAAAAATGCATTAAAGTAGTCTAAAATGTCTAGAAGAATTGTAAAATTTGATGTGACATTTTTCTTAAAACCTAAAATCCTTAAAACTAGGGGTAAAAAATAAATAAAAAACTGTCATTTCATTACAAAACTAGAGCTCCCCTAGGTGACACACTCGGGGTTATAAAACCCTTGGCCAACAATTCTTGTAATTGTATTTTCAACTCTTGCAATTCTTTGGGTGTATAGGAATATGTTTAGTACCAAAAACTAGCTCAATGATAAAATCAATCTCCCTTTTATGAGGCAATCTATGCAAATTTGTAGGAAATACCTCTAGTAATTTTTTCACAAAAGAGTATTATCAAGATTCACTTTATTATTCTTCTAATTTCCTAGCCTTGTCCTAGCCAACGCCTCATTCTCATCATCTATAACCAATCTACTTTTGTTAGTTGGTTTATCGGATGCTTCCCCCTTGTATTCAAAAGCAGGATATTAAAGAATACGTAACATTATTTTCTTAGCAAAGAAATCTACATAGGCGTGGTAAGTTGTTAGCCAATCCAATCTTTAGGATGACATCAAATTCTATGAATTCTAGAACTCTAAAATTTGCAAGCATCTCAAGGTCATGTGATTTAACTTTGCAGTGCTCCATATTTAGGTTGATTCACCTCTGTTACTATACTCAACATTAACCATTTACTAGCTCTAACAGGAGTAAGTCTTAGTCTATTTACTTGTTATGCCCAGAAATAAAAGGTAGTGTCGATACAGCATCAATGAGCATGTAGATAGGCATATCAAAGATAGTGATCATACCTTCCACTAAAACATATTTGATGCTTTTGGGTCTACTTTCATCGCTACATCTTCTTTCTTTCTATTAATAGGTTGTATAGTGCTTCCTAGAGACATCATAGATGTTCGTGGAAGGATGAGCATACCCTTCTTTAGAAAAATTGCTTCTTTATTACCAATTCTTTTCTTAGTTTGAATATGGATGGTGCCATTTTCATGTATTGGTTTTTCTAGCAAATTTTCTCCCTTTTTTCGTAGTCACATTTAATCCACTTATTGTTGACCCCTACACAACTTTGATGTAGTACTATTTTTGGATACTACTACCATGTTGTTTTTCCTGTACTCATCCTTCTTCCTATCACTCCTTGTGATACTTGTGAATTGATGTTAAGTATAGTTGAGCGACCTTCTGGTTCTAAATTATATCCGTTCGTGAAAGATCTAAAATTGAAATATTTAACCCCTAAAACTAAAAAGGTGTTGATGTTTTTGTGTTAAATTTTGAATTTTAATTGAAGATAACATAAAAAGTATGGAGATTTTATAGAACTATTTTCTAGCCAGTCATGCTTTATGGAGGAGGACATTATTAATAATATATATATATATTATGGGAATGTGTGTGTGTTCCGAAAAAAGAGACAAATTCAGGAGATGATAGAGAATTATGTAAGCTCGTTCATGTTAAGGAACGAAAATTCGACTTCGCCCCAAACTTCGACCTTTGAAAATTAGAATTAATTTGAAGAGTTCGAGAAATTCGAAAGAATTTTTGTAAAAATTTACCAAGTAAGAAAAATTCAAAAAAATACTATGTAAATGTTAAAATATGGACAATTTCTATTAAAAATTTCAAAAACAAACATAATAAATATATTTTACATATAATGGTTTCGAACATGTATTTTAAAATTAACATTGTTTTATCCACATCGCAGGTGTTAACTTAAAATTGTTAGAGAAAAGGAAAAAAAAAAGAAAAATTTATAATGGTTTTCCTTTCTCTTTCTTCTCTCAATGTCTCTCCTCTTAGACTTTTAGTTTATTTTTCTCATATCACTCTTTTCTCTATTGTCTCTTCTTCCAAGTTATAGTTTGTTTTTCTTTCTCTTTGATGGTTACTCGCCAATTATACATATCTTGCCTTAAACCTTTTTCATTTATAGAAAATATTTTTTTCTACAATGTCTACGATTATACTGAAGAATCTTTGTACACTACATAAATTCTTTCATTAAAAATGCTCTTTTTCACAGCTTTTGCACAATTTTTTTTTTCTACAAAAATCTCAAAACTTCAATTTTTAGTGAACTTCATCAATTTTTCAAATATTTCAACGAAATTTTGTAATTTTATAATTACAGGCAAACTTCACTTCGATTGTTCAAATTACCTAATTAATTCGGCTAATTTCGATGAACTTCGACTAATTTTCATACTATGGTTCATGGCACCAACCCCTTATTTTTTTTGCATGGTATATCAAGTTGTGTTTAGTTTTACTCTATGAATTAAAATGTTGCCCCAGCCCATTTTTCGTTTCATCTTTAAAGACTTAAATAGTGCTGCGGTTGATTCTGATATCTGTTTTCCTATGACTGAGCGGAAATTTTGTTGCAGAGGAGGAGGATCGGATTATTGTGGCTGCTCATGCAATTCATGGAAACAAATGGGCTTCCATTGCTAGACTGCTACAAGGGAGAACAGATAATGCAATAAAAAACCATTGGAATTCTACTCTTAGGCGCAGGTGCAATGAGCTGGATCGGTTTAGGGCAGGGTGTGGGGAGATTATGGATGATGGGAGCCTGGACAAAACGAAAGCATCATCAGAAGAGACACTGTCATGTGGGGATGTTAACTCATTCAAATCATTGGAAGGAAGAGATGCAGTCAATTCTGTGGAGAACAGACCAAATCAACATGAAGATAGGTCTCAAAGCAAAGATGATCATGTTAGTAATGAAGCTAAAGACCCACCTACTCTTTTCCGTCCAGTGGCTCGTGTAAGTGCATTTAGCATTTATAATCCCCCTGATGGTTCCACAAATAGCTCTCAGTTTTCAAGGGCTGTGCCTTTGAGTGGGCCTTTAGTCCAAACACCAAGACCAGATGTTGGGATCTCCAAGTTGTTTGAAGGCATTTGTGGTGACCCTGAGGCACCTTCCCGATGTGGGCATGGTTGCTGTGATGCTCAAAAAGAGACACCTCCTCAAAGTTCGCTTTTGGGACCAGAGTTTGTTGAATTTGATGAGCCCCCACCATTCTCAAGCCATGAATTAGCATCAATAGCAGCAGACTTGAGCAATATTGCCTGGCTCAAAAGTGGGTTGGAAAATGTTAGTTCCAAAATGTCTGATACCGGAGCGGACCAGGTCATGTCTCAAGTTGTTCAGGTCCAAATGGGACACCTTGAAGATAACAGAAAGAATGAACACCAAAGGTTCGAAGAGGGAAGGAATAAATTAATGGGCATGATGACTGATGTGTTGTCAAGCCAAATGGCGAGGCAACCTTTTGCATTACCAGCCAAAAGTTAACACCTTGAGGAGAAAAACTGGGATGATCTCCATGTTTTTAGGGATCTACCAGAGTGGAATGCCTGTGAGAAATTTGGAAAATTGTCTTGCCCAGGGAATCGTGCATGTGAGTGATTATATATATATATATATATATTTCTTTGATAGGGTTCATGAAGAAATGTGTTTGACAAAAGAGTCCAAACAAAGAGTTGTGTGCATATCTGCGGTTCGATCAAATTATTGGTTAAAAGATGAGTTTCTGGAATTTTCATGGTAATGGTCAGATTATGTAGGATTTCCTCATACAAGCGTGGAGGCCTGTAGCTATAATATGTTTTCCTCCATTGAAACCATGACTGCGATGTCAACATGAGATTTTCAGGTGAATCATAAGCTTAACCTATACTATCATATATATATATATATGTGTGTGTGTGATACTATCCTATTAGTTCTTGATTTTATTTTTTTATTTCATTTTTATGTTTTCTCATCATCTAGCAGCTCCACGGAAAATATGACAATGGTTGTACAAAAAAGCTTCAATTCTGATACCAAGCAACACTATACAGATGCACGTAAGCATACAAATACATCTAATGCATATCTAGTATGGGTTGTGATCAATCAGCTCAAGAGCCGTTGACATTAAAGATCTTATGAAGTCTTGTTTTCCTTGAAAATCATTTGGTTTGGTCCTCTATATGTTCTAAAGGACCGTTACATTCGCTGCCTGTTAAAGAGTTTGTAAACTAGTTTCAGAAACAGTACATGACATGGAATCCCTGACCTGAGTTTGCTTGAGCCGGTGAGATTAACATCAAATCAACAGTTTAACCTGATAGAGCTTTGTTTATGAATCCCATGACCGTTCCAGTACAATGGCTTAGGTTTGTATTTTCCTGACAAAACTGCCGGGAATTCGAGATGGATTTGATATAAAAAACCCGGAAGAATCAAGAATCCACCAGTTTTATAATTTATTTGTTCAGGTAGGTAGAAAGAAGAAATCGCAGGCAGTACTTCTATTGCAGGTGTGGTAGGTGCACTGATCTGTGCCCCACTTGTAAGAACGTTGGTAGCAAGCTACCTAGACACAGGCGAGGCATGGGGGTAGACCCTGTTGGGTTTGGTTGTAATTCAGTGTCATGACAAGCAATAACACGTGGCTACATACGACGCATGTCCACGGTACGGGCCCTCACCCAAATGCTCTTAATAATTTAACGGGACCAATTTGCATTTCCCGTTCACCATTTTAGCTTAATTTTGTGTAGTGGTGTAGTTATGCTTGGGATTAGTCTAGAGTCTAGGTGGTGTTGTTAGTGTTGTGCTTGGCGATGTGGAGATGTCAGAGGATCCCCTGTTTTCTAATTTTTCTTTGGTTCCACCACTAGAAACAAAAGAAAAACAGTAACGATCCCAATGCAGAAGAGGCTAATTAGTTACTATAATCGTCTCCCTATGGTAAAGGAAAAGATGCAATTCCCACCATTTTTAATTATTAATGATGATGATGATGATGATCACTTTTTGTCACTTGTTTCTCAAAAGCTGTAGGATTCTATTCATTTTAATAACCTTTTCCACGGACATTTTGGACTTTTAATGGCCTCCAAAACTGGGGTCCCCTTCTTTTTTTTTTCTTCTGTCTAATGGGTCCACTTTCACCTTCTGCAGACTGTAAAAGATAAAGTGCCCTCTGCTCAGTATAATTTGTTTACCCTTTTTTTTTTTCTTTCTTTTATATACCTAGCACCTGAATGCCTCCTGGAAGAAACATAGATTAAAGAACAAAAGAATTAGTTCCAACTACCTTGAGACTCAGAGATGTCTTTCGTTGAGAGATTGATTGGAAGTGTACATCCGAATTTTGTTGAAGTCTGCCTTGTGTTCATGATTTAATATTATAAATCTTATCCTTTTTCACTTCAAAAATATTTTTTGTATATGGGATGCTTGTGTTGTGCATTCAATTTTCCACATGTCAGTCAAGATGATGTTCATTAATTGTAAAAATTTAAAAAGCTTTTTTTAAAAAAAACCTTATTTAAATATAGCTTAAACGTCTACAATAATTACAGGTTAGAGTTAAAATAAAAGTAAAGTTATTAAATACCACTTAAACTTTTTTAACCAACATAATAAATAGGATAACTAGTTAGCTCTATATTGCCTTGTTGTATACTTGTTTGGCTCTTATAATAATACAACATCTTCTTATCATCAGACCTTAGTCTATTTTTCTTTTTTCTTTTTTTTTTTCCCCTTTTTTTTTGTGAAGGAATGATTCTTGTCATGGTGCTATTCTTTTGCAAAAATTTTAAACTATTCTTTACAATAAAAGATAGATAATGAGGATACTT
>JAJIYU010007436.1:0-19199 GCA_030144865.1 Tinospora cordifolia | reverse complement strand
ACACTGTTTTATCTTGACTGATAAACTGATGATTTTTAATTATGGTACGCTATACAGTGTTCAATGATTTAGAAAGATTTGATCTGAAAGAAATGTTTCCGTTATTATTATCTTGATTTTCAGTATAAATATGATTTTGAACATCCGGTGAACTCAATTTGGAACTAACTGCTTAGTGAAGCATGATTAAAATGACTATTCGAAATTAAAGAAATGATTTATACCTCGTGTATAGAGGTAGAAAGATAGACTGACGACATCTGTCGCACGCCCGGGGCCTCGGCGGACCACGCGTCGAGCTTGGAGCCGCGCGACGCCCGACGACAGGGCCTCAGATTGACAAACACGACGTCCGGTCCGGGGGTCGGGGTGTGACAGGTCTCTACCTAAACCTATGTTGACATTACGTCACTTGACCTGATATCCTTCAGTAGGATTGCCAAGTTTGACTTTAGAAAACTTCTATGTGACGTCATCACCTTGAGTCACACTTGCGACTGTAACTCAAGCGCGTTGACATCACCCTAGTCTTTTCTTAGACTTCTAGCCACCTAACATTAATTTCTATCCAGTTTTATACCATTATTTGTCGTGATACCATCCATTTCTAGTACTTTCACCATGGTCCTTCTAAATGATAATGAAACCTTCTAAGGACCTCTAATCAACATAAATGTAGTCCCTCAGGTACGTACTTCCACAAAAGAAGATCTAACCAGATCAACCCTTTAAGGACTCTTACCCTGAAAGCAGGTTAACTATCAGTAATCATTATCTCTTCTTGGGTCGCATCAATAATAGTACTCAATTATGTCGGCATCACTTACTTTCCTTTAGACTTCTACCCATGCTACCCTTTTTTCAAAGTCACATTTAAGAAAATTCATTTTTTCAATGAAAGCAAATGTGATAAAATTCATTTTAGTGAAAATCAAATTCAATAAAATCTTCATTTCAGTGAAAATCATATCCAGTGAACTCAAACCTAGCCCAGTGTATCATAATACTGAGCTCTGATACCATATTTGTAACACCCCAATTTTCGGCCGAACCTCCGTTCACGTTTTACCTCATGTGTGGATCGTCGCCTGTTGAAAATCGAGATACTACTTGAAAATTTCATTCTGTCAAAATCTTTTCCTTATTATCAAGTTCATAACCCTTTGTTCCCAAGTCAATGTCTATAAAGATATTATGTGCAAGATAGAAAATCATAATAATTTTTACCGATTAAATCATAACCAATGTAGCAGAATACCTTTAAAACTATTCATTCAAACCAAAATCGTTACACAAGGAAAGCCATTGAAAGATAAAACAATCGAAGTTAAACCAATGTAAGTACATTAAAACAATCCAGTAAAATACATAAAACATGACCTCACGAGTCACCTATCTCGGACGACTTCCCCATGAGGTGTCCAATCAAAGTGCGAGTCTCCAGATATAAGTCGTAGTACTCTAAGTCCATGTATACCTGAAAAATAAAGTGGGAGTGAGCTTGAAAGCTCAGTGGATCGATCCTACACATCACATGCATTATGCAAACTCAATTCAAAACATTACAAACACTTTCAAACACTAAGCATTCAAACATTCAGTTAGTTTTGGTCGATGTCTAAGACTGGAAGAGGGTTGAGATGCCTCTCGGTATTCCTTGTGATCCAATCAAATCTCAGAAGGTTCTAGTAACCATCTAAAATCAATCGACACTCACATCACAGCCTAAGGGAACGTACTTACCCAGACATCGTACCATCTCCCAAAGACTTCAAGCTATCACAGTCAGCTCCGGTTGAAAAATACCTACGATTTGCCTTGTAGATCGACAATCTCAAGTGGTGACATATAGGAGATGCCACCCCGATCGACTTTAGGCTCGTCAATCGTACCGGTATGTGGATTCTTAATAATCCATTGTCTTATTTTAGTTTTACAAGCAATTCCAATCATGCTAACCATCATACATATATGAAAAATAGATAAAATAATGTAGACTATTCACATGAGTAAATGATGAGATCTAAATGCATGATTTCCTATTAACGGATGCTATAAATAAACAAGGCACAATTTAAATAAATCATCATACCATCATCTAAGCACGCCAAACAAGTTCAGTCAATTTTATAATAAAATTCTAATAATCCTAAAACTATTCAACCAAATGTTTCGAATCTTAAATCTGTATAATACAAATGAGCAAGGAAGTCACGCCCACCTGATTTTTGCCGTTCTTTAAGGCTCTCTCGCTTTCTGTCAAGATCTTCGATACTCTAAATTGAAAAATCTATAATTCAACAATTTATGAGATTCTCTGAGTTCCTAATTCACATTTAATTTTATTCACGATACTCTTAATTTTAAATAATTTTGTAATTAATTATGAAGTCTAATTATTAATTTCAACTATTCAAGTTTATTCCAGAATCCTAGAATTTCATATATTTCAAGATGAACAATTTCTAAATGTTCCACATTTCTTAATTTAAAATTTAAAACTTGAATAATTAATAATTAATGTTTCAATCTTTTATGATTTATTCATTTCTTATTTATTTAGATTCGACCAATTAATTTAAAAATGCTACAACATAAATTTGGGTTCTAAAAATAAATAACTTATGTTCACTAAATTTCGTTTCACCTAAAATAAGGTTTTTATATCTAAGATTTGAACCAAGTCCAATTTATTAATTTATCACTTAAAAATTTCTAAGTTACTCTTTTAAAATAAATGATTCATCTTCAAATATTAAAATTTATTAAAATAAATGTTCATCGATCTTTTTGTTTTTATAATTTAAATAACTCGTTCATCATTTTTTTAAATAGATTTATTATGAACAAAATAAGACTTGTAGATATTCCATGTTTAGTTTCAAAGTCTAAGATTTTAGTATTTTCTTATAAAAAGACTTTTAAATTCTCATGGTTTATTTTTCATGTATTTAACTAATTTACTTTATTAAATTATAAACTTATCCTAACTTAAAAGATTAATTGATTTAATTTTATTAATTTAATTAATCTTCATGTTCAACAACTAATTTATAATCTCATATTGAATTTATTTAATTTGGATCATTAAATGATTTTTTTTAAATTATTTTTATACTTGCTTTAATTAAATTTAAATTTATATCTAATTTCTAATTTTTAATGTTCATTTGCTTTCGCATGTAAAATTATCAAAATAAATTTTTTATTATTTAAAAATTTAAAATTAAAAATATACCTTGTTTCATCTTCTTCACGCACGCGACGCTAACAATAACTTTTGTTCTACGTTGCTCCTCGCACGAATTGTAATTTCTCCCGTTTTCTTCTTCGTGCCTGCAATAGCACGTAATAGCTGCAACCCATTTTTTTTTTCAATCTGCCACAGCATCAACGTCCAGCAGTATCAATATCCAGCAGCTCTTCCTCTCCTTGCTTTTCACGGACAGCAAGCTTCAATTCAATTGATCCCCCTTCTATGTTCTTCATCTAATCAAACCAGAAAATTCTAAACTCAAACCCCCACACACCAAAGCACGAGCAAAGATCTTTAGCCTTTGATTCTTCTACCTCTACCCAATGCACAACCCAACTCCATCCAAGATCCAAATTTTCTGCCCCCTTATGCCACGTTCAACATCACTTCCCGATCCTCATGAATTAGTTTCATCATCTTCTTTCTCAATTTGTTTTGGCATTTCAAACCCAGAGAATCACAGTCAATCAAGCTCTTGTTCGTGATTCACACATCCCAACCAGTCCCAATCCGCTAAACCAAAACCAACAACACTCCTTCATTTCGTTCGTCGTTCTTCATCTTCTTCTCGTTCTATTCCGGCGAACGACCCCCAAGAACCAGAAAATTAAACAAAAAAATTAGTTCATCAACACTTGATTTCACCACATCCCCAAACCAAGATCATGTCTTCTATCTTTTTTAGTTCGTTTATCACAGCCTCTCCATTCTTCGTTTCAATCCATACCACCACATTCTACTCCTTTGTGTTTACTCATCAATTCTTCAGTTCTAACTATCAACCAAATCCAATAAATGAACGCCCCTGTTTTTGTTTCATATAGCTGCAGTCACTCACACACTCACGTTTGCTCTTCTCCATTTTGGATCAGTTAGACGCACGCCACTCATCAAGCCACCAATTCACAGCAGCCTGCTTTCCTTCCTCTGTCTTCTTCTTCGTTCGGCAGGAGGGGACAGTCGAACTAACAGCCCGTAGCCCCTTCTTCATCTTCTGTGTTCCACAGTACAAGCAACAGCAGCAACTATGTTGCTCTGCTTTCGTTCTTCCTTTCTTTTGCAGTTCCCAGCAAGACAGACACACAAAACCCCCAACAGCTATACTTCGTTCTTCATTTTTTAGCACCAAATCACCCAAATTTCAGTTCGATCCTGTTCGTTGGTTCGTTCAGACATGGTAGCAGCAGCAACCCTCTGTTTTTCTTGCTCTGTTCGAGCAACAACACCCCAACACAGTGGCTGCGTCTTCTTCACTCACGGACTGCACCAACTGCTCGTCGTCCGTGATTCAAACCAGAAATCCAAATATGAACTTTTTCTTCTTTCGTTCTTCGTTCGATTTTTTGGGAGTTTGTTGTGCGTTTCTGGTTGTGAAAAAAAAAATAAGAAAAGCAATGGCACTTTCTGGTGTTTTTTGGACGTGAAACAAAGTCACAAAAAGAAAGAAAAAACAATGCTAGTGTTCCACACCCCCCACCAATTTGCCCGGAAAATTCCATTTTTTTTTTGGCCGAACAACCAGATTTTTTTTTTGTAACACTATTACTTATTTTATTTTTGTCTTATTCTTTATATTTTATAATCTCATATTTTTACAAAATAGTGTCTGATTTCACATTAACTCGTGACGTGACAAACTCGCGAAATTCTAGGGTGTTACAAATGCCATGTAGACTTTAGCATAGATTCTCAGTTACTAAGGACAATGGCAGAGGAATCGGGGTTACAAGAAGAGGAAGTTTGTTTTGGGATCGACTATCACCCCGTAGACCTAGTCTACCACGACGATGGCAGTTACCGCTACCCCTATCCAAACATTTGAGCCACACGTGGCAGTACAGTCAAGAGTTAAAGGTCGTAAAGGAGGTTGTGGTAGGAGAGGCAGAGGCTTAGTGTACAGGCCACCAACACCGGTACTATGGATGGGCCAGCCAACACAAATAGGACAAGTTGTGCAGAGACAACCTTTCACCCATTACTAGTGTGGGTAGATTGGGCACAAGAGATCGGAGTGTCCTATTTTATCAACCCAGCTGATGGTCCAATAGGGATATAGAGAAAGAGCCCAAGTAGTCACTTAACCTGATCTGGAGGCTACCAAGACTTTGGTAGAAGGTGACGTCTCTATTTTAGATTTCACTTTATATGTGTTGACTAATGTTGGCTCTACATTATCATTTATATCTGTACTAATTGTTGATAGATTGAAACTTAGACCAATTAGGGCATCCACCTGGCTTGTATTAAGTACTGCTGCTGGGGAGTGTATTTACCCCAATATGATTTGTGAACATTGTGTGATCCATTTCAGTGACCTAGAGATGACGGTAGATCTGCGAGTATTAGAATTTTTAGAGTTTGATGTCATTCTAGGCATGGGCTGGCTAGCTGCTTATCACGCTTGTGTTGATTGTAATGCTAAGCGTGTGGTATTCTAGATCTCCAATCAGCCTATAGTGGTATTCTAGGGCAGAGGTTTAGATAAACCTAGCACCCAGGGCAGATTAGCAACACCAGAGGAGATATGTGCTTTAGTGAGTGTGATTGCCGCAGTTACTGATGAACCTTCCAAGCTAAGACTTAGGGATATTCTTGTGGAATGTCAGTTCCTCAAGGTGTTCCCTGATGATCTACTCAGTTTGCCTCCTAAGTGAGAGATCGATTTTGTCATTGAGTTGGTTTTAAGGACTGAGCCAATCTCTATAGCTCCCTATTGTATTGCACCCAAGTAGTTATAGGAGTTGAAGGTTCAGCTAAAAGAATTATTGGGTAAGGGTTTTATTCGACCTAACATATCGCCCTACGGAGGTCCTATGTTGTTTGTAAGGAAGAAAGATGGGAGTCTCTGTTTTTGCATCGATTATAAACAGTTGAATAGGGTGACAATGAAGAATAAATACCCTCTCCCTCAGATTGATTATTTGTTTGATCAATCGAAGGGTGCTAGAATATTATTGAAGATCGATTTGTGTTCAAAGTAACATCATCTACGTGTTAGGGAGGAGGATGTACTAAAGATAGCTTTTTAGACTCACTATGCGCACTATAAGTTTCTAGCTATACCATTTGGTATAACGAATGTCCCAGCGATGTTCAGGCCTTATCTTGATTAGTTTGTGATAACATTTATTGATAACATTGTAACACCCCAAACCCCTAGAAACAGGTTTAAGCTTAACCACAAGGCGGGTCGGGTCCTATGTTACATTTACAAGTATATTACTTGCATCTCAATTCCTTTATTTAAACACTTTTTGAAAACGTTCATGGATACATCATAATGTATTAAATTTCAATTCAATAAGGCTATATAATTAGATAAAGAAATACTTCAAACTCTTTATTTATTCAAATAAAATAAAGAAAGTTATATTCTTAAATCAAAACTTGAGTACATAACTCTAAAAACTGAAATAAATTTCAGCAGAAGTCTTAAATGCAAAATTTGGGCAACATGCCCTTAAAATAGAACTTTTAAAACATAGAAATAATCTAATATCCATGGCCTTCATGATTCAAGTCGATTTCCTAAAAAATAAAAGGAAGAGGTGAGCTCATAGCCCAGTAGATCATTCATTAAACAACTATGTTACTATTTCAAATCAATAGCACATCCAAATTCAAATACTTTCATGCATTAAGTGATTCAAGCAACTTTTTGGTTGTAATTGACGTTAAGACTGATAGGGGTTCTACTACCTTGATGTTCTTAATTTAGATACCCCTCTTTAAGGTGGAAAGACATTTCTTTGTCACTTTCCATTGGATGCAACATACCAAGTATCCTTTAGTTGCACCCTGCAACCACACACTCCAAGCATATGTTAAGAACACCCATAACACTCATATGGGTCACTATGACAGTACGTGTTTCTTATCTTCAATTTTTTATATCTAAGAATCACATAACCATAAAAGAAATTCAAAATGTAAATATCAAAATTTTAAACAACCAAGAAAGCATGAAAGCATTACATCGCATGCTTGAAACATTGAATTAAATCCTAAACATGAATTCTAAGCATGCCATGCCATGCTCTCATGAGTGATTAAAATATAAAAACATGCTAACTAAAATTCAAATATGATTAGACATGCTAAGACCAAAATAAGACATGCTGAAAATTAGAATTTAAACAAGCATGAACATGATAGAAATTTAAAATAGCAAAGGAGAAGTTTAAGAAATCCCCTCCACCTCAATTCGAGTTTTTGTTGAATCTGACAAAGGTTCGCCTTATCAAGCACTTTCAGAACCTTAAACCACCAACAAGACTACATCAACAACTCTCTAAAATACTGAAATAAGAACTTCTCACATAAGAGAGAAAAGAGAGTGAGAAGAGGTGCCAAGAAAAATGCAAGAACAAGCAAAGAGGGAAGTGTCAATTCTTTGCTTTGGGATGAGATGAATGTGAGCAAGAGGGGGTATTTATAGGTGTTCATGAACACAAGGGGGACATCTAGGGCAGCTAGGGAAGCTCACCATGTTTGGGCATGTTTCGAAGCTCATAAGGGGATGGTTTGGGTGAGGAAGACAAGTGTGCTCATGGTTGGCAAGTGGGACCACTAAGGTTTTCAATCAAAGTGTGAACAAAATCTTTGAACCTTTTTTGTTTAGTTTATGTGTGTGAACACAATTAAAGGTTTAGAATACATTCTCATCTCTCTTAGACGTCCTCTATTAGTAGGAAAACATTCTAATATATTTTGATTCATAAGATCAAATAAGTTTCTAATATGAGTACACAAAAACAAAGCTTTGAAATGTTTCTTATTTTCCTTGGATTCTCACCCTTTTTCGCTCCACATGTGAGCATGAGGCGAGTTTCTATTTTCTAATTTTTTCTAGGCAAAGGAATCTTTCTATATCTCTTTAAATCAGCCACTCTCATTAAACATGTATCTCTGGTTTGTTACATGTGTGCCACACACACACTTATGAGACATTTTATATGTAACCTTAGTATAAATGATCATTTATCTTGGCACATGGAATCATTCTTCATGGTTTCTATAGGTGTGGGCATACTTGATCATTTACATGACACATGGGATCATTCTTCATGGTTTCAAATAATAGACACGTCCCATTTAGCTTAGGGTAGGGTAGGGTGCACATGATCATGGTGTTCGACTCATGTGACTTGCACATGTTAGGGGTAGGGTAGGGTTCACAAAAATAAAATAAAAATTAATATCTCCTTATTTACATGGAGATATGATTTATATGCTATAGTTTTGGAATCACATGAACCTAATGCAAATTTTAAGGTATGGTTTGGCCAAAGGTAATTTTTCCTCAAAAACTTTTCTTATTTAAGACCCATTGAGGTTACTAGGCAAATCTAAATCTTGGCCAATTGTTCTGATTTTCGGATATGTCATTCATTTTGTTAGTTCATGCCATTTCATTTTGTTTCGAGTCATTTTGATCCCCCTAAGTGTCCTAATGGACAATTCTTTCTAATTTGGACCCCCTGGAAGGGCGTTTGGCAAATAAAAACCTTAACCTCGACCAATTATTCTAATTTTTGGATATGTCATTTATTTTGTTAGCTTATGTTATTCCATTTCATTTCAGGTCATTTCGATCCTCTAAAACACCCTAAATGACAATTCTTTCTAATTTGGACTTCGTGAAGGGCGTTTAGCAAATGAAAACCTTAACCTCGACCAATTGTTCTGATTTTTTGATATGTTGTCCCCTTAGTTGGTTCAGTCACCTCACTTCATTTCAAGCTGTTTTGGGTCCCTAAGGGGCACTAAATGAAAGTTTCAAAAAACTTGCCAAATTTAGCCTCAAAATGAGGTCGATTTTAATTTGCACCCAAATTTCATTGAATTGATCTTGAATTTAATTTAATTAAATACAGAGTTTTCAAGGTATTACATCCTACCCTCCTTAGAAAAATTTTGTCCACGAAATTTGTACATAAATAAGGATTTATAGTGAATAAATGTAGATATTTGGTCTTCATCTCACTTTCGAGTTTCTAGGTAGCTTCTTCCACCCCGTGATGTTTCCATAGTACCTTTACTAGCAGGATATCCTTTGTTCGTAGACTATGTACTTTATGGTTGAGGATTCTAACTAGTGTTTCCTCGTAAGTAGTCATTACCTCGAATGTTCACTTCCTCCTAATGGATGATGCGAGAGGGGTTAGTTTTGTACTTTCTCCCATTTCCTTTAATGTCTAAGATACAAGAGCTCAACATAGCCTCTAGTGTCTGGGTAACTTTCTTAGACGTACTGACTTAATCTAGATCTGGTTAGAAAAAAATTAGCCACTTTAGTGAGAAGATCTGCAATTACCCATATAGTATTTTCACTCTTAGTCTTAGGGTATTCTTAGCATCTAACCTAAGGTTAGTGTGCTTATCTTATTTAATTTTTTCTATTAGGCTTGTGAGCCATTCGTTTTGCCTTTGTTCACTCTGACTTGATAGCAAAATATTCAGTCAACATGACATATTATAGAAATAGGCTTGTTTTTTATTTAGGGTCATACCCATCCTAAAGCTCTCCATTTATTTGAAGGTCAACGTTTCTTTGTCATACTCGACCTCCATCTTAATGGACTCGACCACATGGTAAGCCTCAAAATGTAACAATAAGGATTCTTAAGGGAATAAATTTCATTTATTGAAAAGAATAGGCACAAAACCTTATCAAAACTTAAAATTCATAAATGCTAACATATAGCAATTTTAAATAAAGGGTTAATCAAGTTCTTATAATATATTTTTTTTAAACTAAGGTCTCTAGAGTAGCTCTTAATCTTCTTGAGCCTCAACAACAAATATTTTGGCTTGGTTTTACCCACGGCTCTGATTCGGCCCTTGGTTAACATTCTGCTGTTGTTTTCTGCCCTAAGAACGATCATTCTGACCTCCTCCTTGAATGTTTTGTGGCTGAGGAGCCTGAGCGGGTGTAATTGGGTAGTTTCTTGCTACATGACCCTTCTACGTGCACACATAGCACAGTCCCTGCTTCCTTACCTATTTTGTTAGTTCATCTTTATTTTGCCCCTATTTCTGGGTCTGTGGTGCCTTCCCACTACTCTTATTCTTTTTCTGGGCCTCTGGGTTCTCTATTTTATTACTAAGCCTCTTGCTCTTTCCTCTCAACCTCTTTTCTAAGTTGAGTTCATGCTCTAGGATTCCTCTATGTCTTTAAGCTTAGAGTCATAATCACTTTTTGAATCTCAATCTTGAGAGCCCGAGCAAACCAATTAGTTTTCATTCTTTATTCTTAGATTAGCTCCCAAGAAAACTCATCCAATTCAATAAAATTTCTCTTGTACTCAACTACAGTCAAGTTTTCTAATTCAACCTGATGAAGTCCTCTTGTAGCTTTCACAATGTCATCTCCAAAAAGAACTTTTCGTGGAAGACCTCTTTGAACTCTTCCCGGCTCATCTTTTCAAAGTCAATATTTGTTTCAGCAAACATTCGTACTACCATGACTCTAGATTCATTTTATAGGTTCTCAATCTATTCAATGGCCTAAAAGTTTTTCTTCTAGGTTCTATTTATGCATTGGTACAGGATTTGCTCTCAAAGCAAATAAACAGTAAAGCATGCATATCACACAATCATAAAATCAAGTTAGAACAGCAAGGTTCCAAGCTTCCACCTAAATCTTTGGGTTCAAGTGTCCCATAACACTCTACCCCTTCCACTTAAGTTTTCACCCAGAACAGAGCTAGACCCAAACAATTTTGTAAATTGCTCGATAACTAAGGTTCCTGAGCTTACTATACTCCACTGCCCCATACCAATGAGAGTAGAGAAACTCGTTCAGCTAGAGTTACCGATCATTCACGACACATGGTCCATCATTTCAGAGTCTAGGCATCCTCCATAAACCCAAATTCCTATGCATCCCATATTACATAGAAATCGAAAGATACAGAAGCTTCCTGGCTCCGTATCCTGATCAAATAATTTTTTGTTTTTATACAAGCTTCAGTCTCTAGCCTATGTCCTAAAGATTTATGTTTTTGATCCATTGTGCTACCCATGGCTACACCACGTTTCTACATAAGGTCTTTCCCCTAGACCTAAGGTTTCGTCTGGTTAACTCACAACCTCTGCCTAGTCAAGGCACCACATTTGGCATCTTTTTTGACTTCTAAACAGTTTCTTGCCCTAATTTTTTTACCTTCTAATTTTCTTTTATAGAAAGTAAGGATATTCTTCAACTCAGACCACTCATATAAGCTAATGGGACAACCTCCAGATCGAGCGACGAGACCAAAGTCTGCTTAGCAACTACATTTTCTAGGGCGAGATAACCCACCTCCCTTTCAATGTTTAGCTTTACTCAGGATAAGGCTTACCTACTATGAACTCAACTTGTAGTCTTTGTATCCAAACAAAACATTTCAAAAACATATACTTCCTTTTTGAAAACACCTTCTAAAACATTTTTTAATTTCAAAAATAGAAGGTAGGGCATTCAAGATTCAATTCAATTCCAAGTGAAACCCTAATTTGAGTTTCTAATTCTAGTTAAACAGCCATTGATCAACTTTCTAATTCTAGCCAAAGGCATTCAAGATTCGATTCAAGTCAAAGTGACACCCTAATTTGAGTTTCTAATTCTAGTCAAATAGCCACTGATTGACTTTCTAATTCTATCCCAAGACACCTAAAGCCTAGGCTCTGATACCACCTTTGTAACACCCCAACCCCCTAGAAACAGGTTTAAGCTCAACCATAAGGCAGGTTGGGTCCTATGTCACATTTACAAGTACACAACTTGCATCTCAATTCTTTTCTTTAAACACTTCTTGAAAACATTCATGGCTACATCACAATGTATTAAATTTCAATTCAATAAGGTTATATAATTAGATAAAGGAATACTTCAAACTCTTTATTTATTCAAATAAAATAAAGAAAGTTGCATTCTTAAATCAAAACTTGAGTACATAACTCTCAAAGCTTAAATAAATTTTAGTGGAAGTCTTAAATTCAAAATTTGGGCAACATGCCCTTAAAATAGAACTTTCAGAACATAGAAATAATCTAATATACATGGCCTTCATGATTCAAGTCAATTTCCTGAAAAAATAAAAGGAAGAGGTGAGCACATAGCCCAGTGGATCATTCATTAAACAACTAAGTTACTATTTCAAATCAATAGCACATCCAAATTCAAACACTCTCATGCATTGAGTGATTCAAACAACTTTTTTGTTGTAGTTGACGTTAAGACTGAAAGGGTTCTACTTTCTAGATGTTCTTAATTTAGATACCCCTCTTTAAGGTGGAAAAACATTTCATTTTCACTGTCCATTGGATGCAATATACCAAGAATCCCTTAGTTGCGTCCCACAACCACACACTCCAAGCATGTGTTAAGAACACCATAGCACCCATACGTGTGACTACGATAGTACGTGGTTCTTATCTTTAATTTCTTATATTTAAGAATCACATAATCATGAAATAAATTCAAAATATAAATATCAGAATTTTAAACAACCAAGAAAGCATGAAAACATTACATCGCATGCTTGAAACATTAAATTAAATCCTAAAGATAAATTCTAAGCATGGCATACTCTCATGAGTGATTAAAACATAAAAACATGCTAACTAAAATTAATAAATAATTAAACATGCTAAAACTAAAATAAGACATGCCAAAAATTAGAATTGAAATAAGTATGAACATGCTAACAATTTAAAATAGCAAAGAAGAAGTTAAGAAATCCCCTCCACTTTAATTTGAGTTTTTGTTGAATTTGGTAGAGGTTCGCCTTATCAACCACTTTTTGAACTTTAAACCACCAACAAGACTACTTCAACAAATCTCTAAACCACTAAAATAAGAACTTCTCACATAAGAGAGAAAAGAGAGTGAGAAAAAGTGCCAAGAAGAAGGCAAGAACAAACAAAGAGGGAAGTGTCAACTCTTTGCTTTAGGATGAGATGCATGTGAGCAAGAGGGGGTATTTATAGGTGTTCATGAGCACAAGGGGGGCATCTAGGGCAGCTAGGGAAGCTCACTACATTTGGACATATTTTCAAACTCGTAAGGGGATGGTTTGGGTAAGAAAGGCAAGTGTGCTCATAGTTGGCAAGTGGGACCACTAAGGTTTTCAATCCAAGTGTGAGCAAAATCTTTGAACCTTATTTGTTTCTTTTATATGTGTGAACACAATTAAAGGTTTAGAATACATTCTAATCTCTCTTGGACGCCTCTATTAGTAGGAAAACATTCTAATATATTGTGATTCATAAAATCAAATAAGTTTATAAGATGAGCACACAAAAACAAAGCTTTGAAATGTTTATTATTTCCTTTAGATTTTCTCCCTTTTTGGCTCTACAGGTGAGCATAAAGCAAATTTCTATTTTCTAATTTTTTTTTCTAGGGGAAGGAATCTTTCTATATCTCTTTAACTCAGCCACTCTCATTAAACTTCTATCTTGGGTTTGTCACATGTGTACCCACACACACACTTATGAGACATTTTATATGTAACCTTAGTATAAATGATCATTTATCTTGGCACATGAAATCATTCTTCATGGTTGCTATAGGTGTGGGCATACTTGATCATGTGCAAAGATCATTCTTCATGGTTTTAAATAATAGACACGTCCCATAGAGCTTAGGGTAGGGTAGGGTGCACATGATCATGGTGTTCCACCCATGTGACTTGCACATGTCAGGGGTAGGGTAGGGTTCACAAAAATCAAAATAAAAATTAATATCTCCTTATTTACATGAAAAATATGATTTATATACTATAATTTTAGAATCACATGAACCTAATGTACATTTTAAGGTATGTTTTGACTCAAGGTGATTTTCCCTCAAAAATTTTCCTTATTTAAGACCCATTGAGGTTACTACACAAATAAAAATCCAAAATGTTGGCCAATTGTTCTAATTTTTGGATATGTCATTTCATTTCGTTTCGAGTCATTTCGATCCCTCGAAGTACCCTAAATGACAATTCTTTCTAATTTGGACCCCCTGAAGGGCTAAAAAACCTTAACCTCAATCAATTGTTCTAATTTTTGGATATGTCATTCATGTTGTTAGTTCATGTTATTCTATTTCATTTTGGGTCATTTCGATCCCCTGAAACACCCTAAATGACAATTCTTTCTAATTTGGACCTCCCTAAAGGGCGTTTAGCAAATGAAAACCTTAACCTCGACCAATTGTTCTAATTTTTTGATATGTTGTCCCCTTAATTGGTTCATGTCACCTTACTTCATTTCAAGTTTTTTTGGGTCCCTAAGGGGCACTAAATGAGAGTTTCGAAAACTTGCCAAATTTAGCCTCGAAATGAGGTCAGTTTCATTTTGCACCCAAATTTCATTGAATTGATCTTGAATTTCATTTAATTAAATACAAAGTTTTCAAGGTATTACAATTCTGCTCTACTTGAGGTCTAGAGAGGATCATACAGAACATCTCAGAGTAGTCTTATAAACTGTGGAGGAACACTACCTGTATGCAAAACTGAGTAAGTATGACTTCTGGTTGATAGAGGTTAAGTGTTTGGGTCATGTGGTTGGAGCCAAGGGTATCTCTGTCGATCCTACCAAGGTTGAAGTGATTTTTGATTGGCTTAGACCAACCACATTGACCAAGATTCATAGGTTTCTAGGTTTAGACCAACTTTTGACCAAGAGTATTGTGTAGAATTTCTCCTCCATCGCATCACCAATGAATAAGCTAACCTAGAAGAATGTACCTTTTGTATTGAATGATAATTGTGAGCATGCCTTTTCTGGAGCTTAAACAAAAGTTGACAACTACGCCAATTCTTGTTTTGCTAGAACTAGGTCAAGAGTTGGTGATTTATATTGATGCATCAAGATTAAGCTTTGGTTGTGTGTTGATGCAAAATGACAGGGTAATAGCCTATGCGTCCAAACAGTTAAATGTTCGTGAGATGAACTACCTTGTCCATGATCTATAACTAGTAGCTATTGGTTTTGCGCTCAAGATTTGGTGGCATTATCTTTATGGTGAACAATTCACATTGTCTTCAAATCACAAGAGCTTCAAATATCTATTTTCTCAGAAGGATCTTAATATGAGGCAGAGGAGGTGGATGGAATTGTTGAAAGATTATGAATTTAGTATTGAATACCATCTTGGGAACGCCAACGTTATGACTGATGCATTTAGTATGAAACGGGTCAAGACTACCTGTATGGCTAGACATATATCTTAATAATGGAGGATGATTGATTTTGTGAAAATGATGAGTATCCACGAGACTTTGATCAAGACCAGAGTCAATGCACAGATAAGAGCCCATCCAATTCTACTTGCTAAGATCATGGAGGTGCAGCCTCATGATGTTGATTATGTGACGTTCTTGGAGTGGGCGGACGACACTTTTCATGTGGAGTGGTCAACTGACACTAATGTTGCACTATTGTTCTGGGGACGATTGTGGGTACTAGCTAACCCTCACCTGAGATAGGGAATACTAGCAGAGTTGCATCATTCGAAGTATACCTTTCATCTATTCAACAATAAGATGTATTAGGATTCTCGACGTACTTATTGGTGGCCGAGGATGAAGCAAGATATTGTAGCCTTTGTATAGAAATGTGACATGTGCCAGCAGGTTAAGGTTGAACATCAAAGACACTATGGTTTATTTCAACCTTTGGCTATTGCCAAGTGGTAATAGGAACACATTACTATGGACTTTGTGATGGGGTTACCTCAGACCCAGTGGAGACATGATGCTATTTGGTTCATTGTGGACAGACTAAGTTTGCCCATTTCTTCTTAATTCACATTAGAAATTTGGTAAAGGGGCTGAGTCAACTGTATATCTGTGAAGTCGTGAAACTACATGGGGTCCTAGTGTCCATTGTGTCTGATAGAGATGTTTGGTTTACATCTCATTTTTGGTAGAACTTGCAAAGTCAATTAGGGACTAGAGTAAACTTGAGCATAGCCTTCCATCCATAGACTGATGGTCAGTCTAAGAGAGTGATCCAAATTTTGGAGGATATGCTCCAAGCATGTGTCCTTGATTTTGGTGGTAACTGGGAAGATCATTTGTTGTGTTGTGAGTTTGGATATAATAATAGCTACCAGGCGAGTATCGACATGGCACCATTTGAGGCATTATATGGTTTATCTGGTCGATCGCTAGCTTGATGGGCCAAGGTTGGTGACATAACAATTTTTGGCCCTATGTTTATATAGGAGCAAACTATTAAGATTCAACAGATCCGTTAGAACATGAAGGCAGCTCGAGATTGACAAAAGAGTTATAAGGATAGCCAGTGGAAGACCCTTAGGTTCGATGTTCATGATCATTGCTACTTCAGATTTCCCCTTAAAAGGGGCAGACTCATCTTGGTATCTTGGGGAAACTCACTCTATGACTCATTGGTCCTTTCGAGATCCTTGAGAGGATAGGTCCTGTGGCTTATCGATGGGCATGACTACCTCAGCTAGCAAAAGTATATAACATATTTCACGTGTCGATGTTGAGAAAGTACTACCCCAATCCCTCGCACGTGATCGATTTGAGATATGTTGAGTTGTGAGATGATTGTTCATACGATGAAGCTCCGGCAGCTATCATTGATCAACCATGAAGAAATTGCGCAAGAAGGAGATACTGATGGTACGTGTACGTTGGCAGTTTCATGGTGCCAAGCAGGATACCTAGGAGCAAGATGACTACATGACGAGTCACTTCCCTGAGATCATGAGAGTTGCTTTTTGATTTTTGTTATTTTAATAAATTTCGAGGTTGAAATTTGCTCTATGGAGAAGAGACTATAATGACTTGTATTTTTGGACATTGGGTTGATGGGTTCGACATGTATTTTCATGTATCAGTTAATGAGTTATAAATGAAAATTCATGATTTTACAAGTATTGTACAAATTAAATGAAAATACGTGATTTTTACGACAATATATTAATTAATGGATTTATTAAATAAAATAAAAAATAAATAATAAAATAATTATTTAGTCGAAGTTAAATTGAAAAAGAAATTAAATGAATTAATTACCATAGGTGTGTGTGTGTGTGTGTGTCTGTATATATATATAGATGGGGCACATTCATGGAAAAAAATTAATAAAATGCACGAATAAAAAGATAAATATTATGTTGATGAGCCGTGGGATAAATGAAAATGAAAAAAAAACAAACAAAATCAGGATAATATGCATGATGTGTAAAGATAAGAAAGAATAGTTAAAGTCTATCTTTGCTACTAATGAAGAGGGACCCAACCAAGTTTTCAACTATATAAATGCTTGATTTCCTATCTTGCTTGCTCACCATTTCATCTAAGAAGGAGAAAATTTGAGAGAGATGGAGAGGAACCGAGAGAAAAGAATGAAAAAAGAAGAAAAAAAGGAGAAAAAGAGAAGATAAGGAAAGAAAAGAGGGAAAGAAAGGCGACCCATTTGCAAAGACACGTCACTGCGGGTATATAACTTTTGCCACATTTCAATTTAAATTAGCTGTAGAAGTTATGAAATTTAGTTTTTCTAGTGTAATTTTCATTCAATGTGTTAGTTTATTATATGACCCAAAAATATATAGTGTATCCTAGGAGTAAAATACATAATATATATATATATATATATATTATTGTGTTCAAATTAACGAGTAGAACATAAATATATCAATAATTTGTACCCATGTGACCCCTATGAATGTATATGATAATTGGAAGTCAATGCTTTTGGACTATGCCTATTAGCACTAAAACTTTGATTGGCTGGTATTGAAATGACTATAACGGAGTTCTGAACTCATTGATACTAAAATTTGAATTTTTGGAGATCAATAGGTATATTAAATTTTCATTTATGCAATTGAACAAAAAAAATGTATAGATTAATATATATATATATATTCTATAATTGATTATGTAATGTTATAAATATAACATTATCTATAATTAATGTTGCATAACATTATGGATTACTTCACATGAGAGAAATCTGTAACATAGAAAATAATTAATTTTTCCTATTTAGTGTATATTACAACAAATTGGTGAAGACGTTGCATAGTGTATATTAAAAGTAGAACATGTGTTAACAGTGTGAGCTTTTAGTGCTTGGGCTCGATATCAGGAGACTCGATCGGCAACTAGGAGAGCGTCGATAGTTGATCTAGTCTGTGAGTAGTAATTTGATGTATTTATTTAATATTTTATTTTATTTATGGTTGTTGCATAATTGTGTGCCAAATGCATTGCATATTGCATTGATGAGGCCTCTTAGGGGGACTCATGTTTGAGTCTCGCCAAGAACAAAACCCACTACTCGGTCAGCCCTTTGTGTGGGCAAGGTGTCAAAATGTGGGACAATATCGGCTCAGCAGCGTTGGCCACTATGCCACTCTGAGTGAAACGAGGCTTGAGATTCGAGTAGAAATCTTCAGATGTACCGATTAGGCCTCAAGATTAGAAGTTCTGAGGTGCGAGCATTGGATTGCGATAGTTCTGAGATAGAGCTGATCGACATATCTTCAAATGTGTCGACCTGGCCTTAGGATGAGAGGTTCCTAGGTGCAAACATTGGATTGTGATAGATTTGAGATAGAATTAATGGACAGATCTTCAAATGTACTGACCTGACCTAATGAAGAGAGGTTTCAAGGTGCAGACATCAGATCGTGATAGCTTTGAGATAGGACTGATCGACGAGTCTTCAAATGTGCTGACCTAGCCTAGTGTTAGTTGCATAGCAGACTAATTATATTATACGTATTTTATGTATAATGTGCATTAATATAATAGAAAATGAAGTGTATTTGCTTATATTTAGTATAATATGCATTTAGAGCATTGTTGCATCATTTTAGCATGTTTTAATGTTATTTTATATGAATATAATGTCCGAGAAAGGTTTTCAATGTTTGTGCAGGTTTAGAATGAACCAGAGTAGGAATAGAAGCACG
>JAJIYU010007435.1:0-19218 GCA_030144865.1 Tinospora cordifolia | reverse complement strand
TTGTTATTTTAACATTATCCTACTACTTATATATATAATTATTTATACATACAATTACTTAAATAATTGCTTATATGTGTAAATAATGTGACATACAAATATCTATATATCTGTATCTATATATCTACATATATAATTGTTATATATACAATTATTTATATAATTGTTTATACATGATATACAAATAACATGGTGTTTGTATATATATGTGTGTGTGTGTGTGTGTGCGTGTGAATGTAAAACACATGCATTTTTATTTGTAATTCTTATATATATGTATATACATATATATATATTCGCGCATTATTCACATGTCATTGCCGAACTTTCGCACCAAGCAACCGAAAAATCTTTATCCCCACATTATTATGAAATTATTCTCACATTATACCGCTATTCACACGCATTATATATTAATTATTTGTTTGTCATACTTGCATTATTCAGTCATAAATAAAGTATATATATATATATATATATATATATATATATATGCGCGCATTATTCTTTTATTCCTGCATTATTATGAAATTATTCTCACATTATATCGCTATTCACACGCAACGCATTATACATGAATTATTCATTTGTTATACTTGCATTATTCAATCTTAAATAAAGTACACACACGCGCGCACACACACACACACACACACACGTATATATATATATATGTATATATGTGCGCATTATTCATTCATCCCCACTTATTATGAAATTATGCTCACATTATACCGTTGTTCACACGCATTATACATGAATTATTCGTTTGTTATACTTACATTAGTCAGTTATAAAAAAGGTATATGTGTGTGTGTGTGTGCGTGCGTATCATTCATTTATCCCCGCATTATTATAAAAATATGCTCACATTATACCGCTATTCACACGCATTATAGATGAATTATTCGTTTGTTATACTTGCATTAGTCAGTCATAAATAAGGTACATATTATATATGTGTGCGTGTGTGTGCGCGTATTATTCGCTTATCCCCGCATTATTATGAAATTATTCTCATATTATACCTCAATTCACGCACATTATACATGAATTATTCTTTTGTTATACCCACATTATTCAGTCAAAATTAAAGTACATATTATATATATATATATATATATATATGCGCATTATTTGTTTATCCTCGCATTATTCATCCCAAATTTTTTGCCAAAGGACCGAACAATTTTTATACTTGAATTATTTAGATATTATTTTCACATTATACCACTTTTTGCGCATATTTTTCCATCACTCAAATATTATACATGTATTATTCTTATGTTATACCTGAATTATTCATTCAGAAATATCGTACATATATATATATATATATATATATATGTATATGTATATATATATATATATATGCGCGCAAATCACTTCTTTGCGATTCAGTTTTCGATTCAGGTTGTTTCCATTTTTGTTCCCTAATCTCTCTGTCTTCTTCGATTCAGTTATTCATTTACTTGCGATTTTCACTGTTACAATGAAGAACGAGTGTTCATCCTCTACCAACAGGACGACCGTAAATGCTGAGAACCAGGTATATCTCACTCTTTCAAATCTTGTATTAGTATTCGTCTGAATATGATAGTGAATGGTTATGTGGTCTGTTCAACTTTCTTTGAACTACGATATTATACTATAACATTTATTGACTATTTATTACATAATAGAGTATAAAGATGTTATACTATTATAATGTTTATTCTGATGTAAAGATATATAATGATGTTATATTCATTGGAATGATTATTCTGATATTATACATCTTTTTATTTTGTTATTATACACTTTTTAACATGTTATTCTAGTATTATGCACCTACAAGAATATCAATATATTGTTAAACCTGAAGATAGATACTCAGCCAAGGTTGGGTGCTTGACTAACTTGAACGCATGCAACATATTGATTTCCACTTTGATAGATTACCAACTGCTCAAGTTCCAGGAGACTTGTTTTGGCCACTTTCTTGATATGAAGTAGTTGCTTTGGCAACCTCAGATTGTTCATAACATATTGTTGAGAGAGGTTGTTCACGAAGACAAGTCTATTTTGGTCTTCAATTTCAATAACATTATTGCAAAATTCTCTATAGTTGAATTTGCAATGATAATGGGTTTGAAATGCACCAGAAAAACCAGAAACATTACAACTGGTTTTGAGGGTAAAATTTTGAAGGATAAATACTTTAAGGAAGTGGAGAAAATAAATAAGAAGTGTATAATTGACGCATTTACAAATAGGGTATGGGAGAATGATGATGATGCTGTGAAGATTGCAGTTTTGTTCTTCATTAATTGTTTTTTGTTTCCTAATAAAATGGAAAAGTTGGTAAATGAAGTTAATTTTGAACTTGTACAAACTGGTGAATATATGGATTATCCCTAAGGCAGGGCTCTTTTTGACACGACAATAAAATCCATGAAGGGTAATTTTGCAGTGGATGTAATCCAACTGGAAGCTAGGAGGGGCAAATACCCGATTATGTACAGGCTTCTTGGGTCCCAATCGCATTACAAGTTTGGTTTTATGATTGTTTTGTTGATACTGATGGTTTGTTTGCCAATCGACGTATCAATGGATTTCCTAATATACTAAACTGGACTTGCATTGACACGCCCAATTTCAAGAGCATAGAGAAGGTGTTGAACAATTTATCTGTTAATAAGGTAATTTTTCATGTATTTGATCATATATTATACACAACATTTATATTATAATTGAACTATTCTTATGATCTCATATTTATCTATTTTCAGTTCAAAAGTTTTGTAGCAAGCCCCAATGAACTACTGCAGCCATACATGGATGGCTTGATTGCAGAACAAGATGGGGGCCAACATCAATTTCTAGATTACGATGATTTTGTTGATCCCCTAATATTTCTTTTGTCGTCTCTTGTAAATAAACCTATTGGCAGTAATATTCCAGTAAATAAGTCTGCCGCAACCATGAGTATACCTGGAAGGCAGTGTAATTGTTGTAACGAGATCAAAATAATGTTGAAAGAGGGTTTTAATAAGATTTTTGAAGAAATTAATTATCTGAAATCCCTATTGCAGAAGGTAAATGTTCCAAGCTTCAAAACTAATGAATTTTTTATACTTTCATTGTAGTATAGTAATGATATGATAGTAGTATACCATTTATATACCTACATTATACCATGAGTATAATATATTATATATTGTATGCTTGTTGTTATCTACTGTTTGCTTGTGTATATTGATGTTATACCAACTCTATACATTCATTTAGCTCACTAAATTTTTCATTTTTCATGTAGGAAGATGATGTAAATAAAGTATAAGACTATAAAGAAGAATCTGCTAGCAGGGAAAAATGTACTGATGTTGAAGTTGCATGCCAGATTTTGACGGCATTGCAAGAGATTGTTAGTGATAGCGACAAAAAGAGGAAGGTAATTTTGAACACTTTATTTGGATTGTGATTTGTCATTTAGATTTATTTTCATTATCCATTAATATTGTATATTTTCATGTAAAACGCCAACTCAACAATAACTGAAGGTGAAAGAAGGAAGAAAAAATCATTAATCATGATAAGATCATGAATACGATTCTTTTATTAATTCAAGATTATGCTTTTATAGTTTTATGAATCTAATTGTCCTTAATTTATCTGCTTTTAGGACATTTCTCGTTTAATTTCACTGACCCAGGTTGCTGACAAGGATGAATCGAAATATCATGCACCTATTGAATGTGAACGAGAAACCACGATTGATGAAATTGTTGAGTCGACCGTCAATGTTACGACTTCAGCTGTCTCTACTAAAGATCACACTCCACTTCTTCCACCTCCTACAGTTAATAAAAGGGGGAGGCGTCCCGCTGGAGATAAACATAAAGGAAAGAAGATTGTGAAGGGACGACTATCCCCCTTAGACATCTGTCTGCTTGAAGATATAGACAACAGTGTTGTAGCTGAGTTTGATGAATGGATTCAAATGGGTTGGCTGAAGCACTCGAAGTAAGTTTTCTTAGAGATCAAGTTTGCATTCCAAATATTGTTGTTGTTTATAATATATTGATATTAACATCTGTCACATTATTTAGGCCAAATAAAGTATACCACGATCGTGACAACAATCTGAATCCAGCTTTTGATTTTTCAATCGCTGATATCACTGAAAAGGAATGTTTTACACATTGATCACCCCAGGCCAACCTATCTCCTCCTCTGTAAGTTTAATTTTTTGCACTTGATATTATTGCTTACTGATATTATACTGATAATATACCAACATGATACCAAAATATAGGGTTTTGAACACTTTGCAATGTCTGTATACACATATTATACTGATATGATACCAATTCACCTATATATTCCATGTCCTTAAACTACGTTATGTTGTGTTGTATATATATTATACTGATATGATACCAATATCATCTATGTAACATGTTCTTAAACTTTGTTATATTTATTATTTCAGTATAATGAGATGTTATATAAACAACATACTTATTATGTTTTGAATGTTTCATGTTTATACAATTTTTATTCATGACCCAAATCTTTTATTGTAATTTAGAAATTTTGTATTGGCAACATGTAGATGTGATGTTCTATTACTTGCACAAGAAAAGCAAGTATGACAAATCAATTAAGATCAAGTGTATAACGACAGACAACTTTTTCAATCAAAAGTTGCAGCTGTTTATAGTAGATTCAAAAAAGAAAAGGATGCATCTGTGCTACGGGATGAGATGGTAATTATGGAGTATATGCTAGGGCACTACATGTACTGCAACACTCCGTGGTCTAATGTTGATTATGTCATTTTCCCTATTAATGTTGTGGCTGCGTTCCACTGGATACTAGGTTGCATCAGCATTCACGAAGGTTGCATAAATGTTTACAATTCCTTGCATACTCCTACTGTTGATGCTGCATCAATGGAGGCAGTTCAAGCTTATTCCACCATTCTTCCTTTTTATCTCGAGATGATTGGATTTTACGAATTAAAAGTTGACCAAAAGGATAGACCTGGGAAAAAACCATTCAAAGTGCAAGTGGTTGATAATTTACCAGAGCAAGATGAGTGTGATTGTGGAATGTTCATGTTTTATTTTGCTGAATGTTTTTCCACCGAAATGGAAATTTCAACTGATTTTGATGTGGTGAGCTACAGGAAAAGGTTGGCTCTTAATCTGTACTTGCATGGTAGAATGAAGCAGAATAAAGGCACCAAGAGTGACGATGAAAGATCATGCTGATTCAATGTTGATTGTAGGATCCAATCATAGTAGGTCTTAAAGAAGTGAAGAATGGAAGAAGCTAGGCTGTCATATCTTGCATCACAGTTTTTCAAGGACAATGTGTAATATCATTTTTTATATTTCAGATATGTATCATTTGAACACGACTATGATTCATTTATAACAATCTCAACTATTTTTCATTTGAATTTTGTCATTTTATTTTGTCTTCTGAGGCAGATTGTTTTATTTTTGACTCATCTATGAATAATGTTATTCATATGTGAACTTTATTATACTAATTTTATTCAAAAATGATACAAGTGATCAATTCACATGTTATTCTTACTATTATTCACACATTATATCACATTTCACGAGTTATTCATACCATTATTCACGCATTATTCAATCGTTATCGCTAGATTTTTATATACACATTATTCGATCTTTATCCCTATATTATACTACATTTTACGGTTTATATATATATATATATATATATATATATATATATATCATACACGCATTCTTCAAATGTTATCGCTATATGTTTATACGGGCATTATTTTATTTTTATCCCTGCATTATACTACATTTCGCAAGTTATGTATGTCATTATTCACGCATTATTCGATCGTTATCGCTAGATTTTTATACGAGCATTATTTGATCTTTATCCCTACATTACACAACATTTCACTAGTTATTTATACCATTTTTCACGCATTATTTGATCGTTACCGCTAGATTTTTATATACGCATTATTCGATATTTATCCCTACATTATACTACGTTTTACTGGTTATATATATACCATCATTCATGAATTAATTATTCGATTGTTATCGCTAGATTTTTATACTTGTATTATTCAATATTTATTCCTACATTATACCGCATTTCACGTGTTATATATACCATATATAATATTCACGTAATATTCGATCGATATCCCTACATTTTTATACGTGCATTATTCTAGCGTTATACGTACATTATAACACTATTCACGGGTTATACCATTATTCATGCAATATTCTATCGTTATCCCTACCTCTTTATACGCACATTATTTAATCGTTATGCCTACATTATACCACCATTCACGGGTTATACCATTATTCACACATTAGTGGTAGTATATAGGTATAATCCGTTTACAACGGTCAAATAAAATGTTGTTATAGACAGCTATAGACAACAGTCACGAATGAATGTTGTAATAACTTACGTTCTTTTAACAACAGTTGACTAACGAACTTTGTAGAAGGTGTCATTCGACAATGAGCAACTATGATTGTTGTAATAACATAGAACAACATTCGTCTGCTCATTGTAATGGCCTTTTCAACAATGTTCCCATGGTGAACGTTGTACACATTTTACATAAGCAATTTTACAATAGACATTTTATGAACGTTGTTGTAATTGAAATACTCATAAATACACACTACAAGAAATTGATGATACAATAGACATTTTATGAACGTTGTTGTATGCCTTCTATTAGAACGGTCGTTGATGCATGTTGTGGAATTGACGTTGTTGTATCATCAATTTCTTGTAGTATGTATTTATGAGTATTTCAATAAGTGTTAGAATAAAGGAATTGAGATGCAAGTTATGTACTTGTAAATGTAACATAGGATCCAACCCACCTTGTGGTTGAGCTTAAACCTGTTTCTAGGGGGTTGGGGTGTTACAAAGGTGGTATCAAAGCTCAATTATTAGAAACACTCGGTTAGAATTAGAAAGTCAATCAGTGGCTGTTTGACTAAAATTAGTAATCAAATTTGGGTTTCACTTTGAATTGAATTTTTGAATCCCCTACCTCCTATTTTGAAATTAAGAAATATTTTAGAAAGTGTTTTAAAAAAGGAAATATATGTTTTTGAAATGTTTTGTTTGGATACAAAGACTACAAGTTGAGCTGATAGTGGGTAAGCCTTGTCCCGAGTAAAGCTAAACATTGAAAGGGAGGTGGGTTATCCTGTCCTAGAAAGCACGGTTGCTAAGCAAATTTCGGTCTCACTGCTCGATCTAGAAGTTGTCCCACCAGCTTATATGAGTGGTCTGAGTTGAAGAACACCCTTACTTTTTATAAAAGAAAATTAAAAGGTGGACAATTAGGGCAAGAAATTGATTAGAAGTCAAAAAAGATGTCAAAGGTGGTACCTTGACTAAACAAAGGTTGTGAATCAACAAGACGAAACCTTAGGTCCAAGAGAAAGACCTTATGTAGAAACGTGGTTGTAGCCATGGGTGATATAGTGGATCAAAAGCATAAATCTCTAGGACATAGGCTAGAGACTGAAACTTGTGTGAAAATAGCAAATTGTTTGATCAGGACACGAGACTGAGAAGCTTCTGTATCTTTCGATTTCTATGTAGTATGGGATGCATAGGAATTCGGGGGTATGGAGGAAGCTTGGACCCAAAGAATGATGGACTATGTGTGGTAAATGATCGGTAACTTTGGACAGAACGAGTTTTTCTATGTTCGCTGGTATGGGACGGTGGAGTATAGTGGGCTCAGGAATCTTAGTTATCGAGTAATTTGCGAAATTGTTTGGGTTTGGCTCTATTCTGGGTGAAAGCTTAAGTGGAAGCGGTAGAGTGGTATGGGACACTTGAACCTAAAAGCTTAGGTGGAAACTTGGAACCTTGCTGTGCTAACTTGATTGTATGATTGTATGATATGCATGCTTTACAGTTTAGTTACTTTGAGACCAAATCTTGTACCCATGCATGAAAAAAACCTAGAAGAGAAACTTTTAGGCCACTGAACGAATTGAGAACTTAGAAACATGAATCTAGAGTCATGATAGTATGAACGTTTGATGAAACAAATATTAACTGTTTCAAGAAGGGTGGCAATGGCCACACATCGTTTCAAGGGATCGGCCAGAAGTTGGTGGCATATGATGAGGATGGACTCTGGCATAGATGTTGAGAAGATGGACTGTGAAGAGTTCAAGGATATCTTCTATGAAAAGTTCTATCCAGAGGCAACACAAAGGAAGCTACAGGAGGACTTTATCGGGTTGAATCAGAAGGACCTAACGGTAGCTAAGTACGAGAGAAAATTTATTGAATTGGATAAGTTCTCTTGGGAGGTGATTAGAAAAAAATGAAAGATAATCGATTTGCTAAGGGGCTTAAGATTGAGATTCTTAAAGTAATAATGACCTTGGGCCAAAAAAAACTTACAAGGATGTTGTGGAACGAACCTTGATCCTTGAACAGGAACTCAATCTAGAACAAAGGTTGAGAGGAAAAAACAAGAGACCTAGTAATGAAATAGAGAAAATAGAGACCTAGAAAAAGAATAAGATTGGTGGGAAGGCACCACAGACTTAAAAATAGGGGCAAGATAAAGATGAACTAAAAGAACAGGCGAGGAAGCAAGGACTTTGCTATGTGTGTAGGCAGAACGGTCATTTGGCAAGAAACTGCTCGACTGCACTTGCCCAGGCTCCTCAGTCATAAAACACTTAGGGAAAAGGTCAAAATGATCGTTCTCAGGGCAGACAACAATAACAAAATGCCAACAAGGGGCAAAATCAGGGTCGTGGGCAAAACTAGGCCAGAGTGTTTGTTGTTGAAGCTCAAAAAGATCAAGACCTACCCTAAAGACCCTAGTATAAAAAAATATTAGGAGAATTTGATTAGCCCTTTATTTAAAATTGCTATATGTTAGCATTTAAGAATTTTAAGCTTTGATAAGGTTTTGTACCTATTTTTTTCAATAAATGAAATTTATTCCCTTAAGAATCCTTGTTCTTACATTTTGAAGGTTCAAAATAGAAAGTTTGGGAATGGAAAGTGTTAGTAATAACCCAAAGCCTGCCGTGTTGTCGAGCCCACTGAGACGGAGGCGGGGTATGACAAAGAAACTTTGGCGTTCAAATAGATTGAGAACTTTAGGCTGGGTATAACCCTAAATAAAAAACGAGCCTATCCCTACAACATGTCTTGCCCACCAGATCTTTTGCAATCACATCGAGGGTGAACAAAAGTAAGACGAATAGCTCACAAGCCTAATGGAGGAAAGTAAAGGGGATAAGCATACTGACCATAGGTTAGATGCTAAGAATACCCTAAGACTTAGGAAGAAAACACTGTATGGGTAATTGTGGATCATCTCACTAAAGCGGCCTAGTTCTTACCATTCAGATCCACAGATCAAGTTAGTAAGTCTGAAAGAGTCCCCTAGATACTAGAAGACATGTTGAGGTCTTATGGCTTAAACCTTAAAAGAAAATTGGAGAAAGTATGAACCTGAAGTTTAAGATGATGCTACTTATGAGGAAGCAGTAGTCAGAATCCTCTCCCACAAAGCACAAAGTTTGAGAATGAAGGATATCCCATTAGTGAAGGTACTGTGGAAACATCACAGGGTGGAAGAAGCTACCTAGGAATTCAAAAGCGAAATGCAGACCAAGTATCCACACCTATTCATTAGAAATCCTTAGTTATGTACAAATTTTAAGGACAAAATATTTCTAAGGAGGGTTGGTTGTAATACCTTGAATTCTCTGTACTCAATTAAATGAAATTTATCATTTATTCAGTGAAATTTGAGTGCAAAATTAAACTGGGCTCATTTTGAGGCTAAATTTGGCAGGTTTCCAAAAGTTTCATTTGGTGACCCATAAGGACCCAAAACAACCTAAAAGAAAGTAAGGTGATATTAAATAAATAATTGGACAACATATCTAAAGATTAGAACAATTGGTCAA
Organism: Tinospora cordifolia; assembly: GCA_030144865.1. NCBI lineage: Eukaryota > Viridiplantae > Streptophyta > Magnoliopsida > Ranunculales > Menispermaceae > Tinospora > Tinospora cordifolia. Next base: position 9,232 of record JAJIYU010007435.1, on the reverse strand, counting down.
AACTAGGGTTTTCATTTATCAAACGCCCTTCAAGGGTCCAAATTTGGAAAGAATTAGCATTTAGGGTACTTCAAGGAATCAAAATGACCCGAAATGAAACAGAGTGACATGAACTAACAAAATGAATGATATATCCAAAATCAGGACAATTGGCCAAGTTTGAATTTTCATTTGGCTAGTGACTTCAGTAGGTCTTAAATAAGAAAAGTTTTTGAGGGAAAATCACTTTGGGCCAAACCATACCTTAAAATGTGCATTAGGTTCATGTAATTCCAAAACTATAAGTTATAAATCATAATTCCTTGTAAATAAGGTAATATTAATTTTTATTTGATTTTTGTGAACCTATGAAGTCATGACCACCCTGAGCATGTGCAAGTCACATGGGTGGAACACATGATCACGTGTACCTTAACCCTACCCTAAGTTCCATGGGACGTTTCCTTTATTTGAGAATGATCCCATGTGCCATGAAAATGATCAGGTATGCCACCTCTATGAGAAGTCCCACTTAGTATTAAGAAACTATGAATGAATGATTCTATGTGCACCATGATGTGATCATATACACCATGTTCTACACACCAAAAACATCCCAAATAATCCAAATTAGAAGTTTCTAATTCAAGAATAGAAGTTGTTGAGAAATGTTTCTGAAGACCCAAGGAACAAGATTAGAAGTTTCCAATCCAAGAATAGAAGTTGCTGAAAAATGTTTCTAAACACCTTAGGAACAAGATTATAAGTTTATAATTCAAAATAGAAGATTGTCAAATCTTGTTGATTTGGTGTGCATAAGAAAAAGAATCAATTACCAAAACATAAAGTTGCCTTGTCCACAATATCACATCTAAATTAACTTTTAAACAAAGAATAGTAAATATTCTAAATCCTTTTGTGTTCACACATAAATAGGAAACCAAATAAAGCTTATATCTTGTGTTCACACTAGGAATGGGAAACCAAATCAGCCCACATTCTAAATTGTGTGCACACTCAATCTATACATTCCAAAAGGCCCCCCAAAAAGAATGGAAAGGTTTCCTAGTAAGGGTATGCCCATACCCCCCCCCAGGGCCCATGAAACCCATGAAACTCCAGAAACCCCCCCCCCCCCCCCCCCCCGGCTCACATTCATCGTATCCCAAAGCAAAGAGTTGACACTTCTTTCTTTGCTTGTTCTTGCCTTCTTTTTGGACCCTCTTCTCACCCTCTTTTTTTCTCTTGTGTGAGGAGTTCTTATTTTAGTATTTTAGAGAGTTGTTGCAGTGGTTTTTGTTGGTGGTTAAAAGATCTTGAAGTTCTGAAAGTGATGGATAAGGAGAAACTCTGCCGGATTCAACAAAAAACTCGGATTAAGGTGGAGGGGATTTCTTAAACTTCTACTTTACTCTTTCAAATTTCTAGCATGTTCATGTTCGTTTAAATTCTGATTTTTAGCATGATTTATTTTAGTTTGGCATATTTTTATGTTTTAATCACTCATGAGAGCATGTCATGCTTAGAATCCATGTTTAGGGTTTATTTCAATATTTCAAGTATGTTATATGATGTTTTCATACTTTCTTGGTTGTTTAAAATTCTGAAATTTATATTATGAATTTCTTTTATGATTATGTGATCTTAAACATAAGAAAGTGAAGATAAGAACCAAGTACTATCATAGTGACCCGTATGGGTACTATGACTTTTCTTAACACATGCTTAGAGTGTGTGGTTGCGTGGCGCAACTAAGAGATAATTGGTTTGTGGCATCCAATGGAAAGTGATAAAGAAATGTCTTTTCACCCTAAAGAGGAGTATCTAAATTAAAAACATGAAGGGAGTAGAACCCCCTTCAGGCTTAATGTCAACTACAACAAAAACGTTGTGTGAATCACTTAATGCATGAAAGTATTTGAATTTGGATGTGTTATTGATTTGAATTAGTAATATAGTTGTTTAATGAATGATCCACTAGGCTATGTGCTCGCTCCTATTTTTTAGAAAATTGAATTTAATGAAGACTATGAATTTGTTTGAAAGTCTCCTTTTAGAAAGCTTATATTGTCGGGGCATAGTGCCCCAAATTTGGAATTAAAGACTTCTCCTGAATTTTACTTTTGAATTTTAGAGTTATGTACTCAATCTTTGGATTTGATTTCAAGAATATAATCTTTTTATTTTATTTAAATGAATAAAGATTTAAAGTTTTCCTTTATTCACTTGCATTATCTTGTTGAATATTAAACTCAATGGAAGTATATTTATGAGTATTTGAATAAGTGTTAGAATAAAGGAATTGAGATACAAGTTTTGTACTTGTAAATGTACATACGATCCAACCCACCTTATGGTTAAGCTTAAACCTATTTTTAGGGGGTTGGGGTGTTACACATTAAGTCCAATGTATTATAATTTAACTAAATTAGACATTTTTTTAGACTAATACAATTTATCTCCCTTAATTTAAATGTTCATATGGGCATATTCTTTAATTCATTGAAATTTTATTAATTTAAGTCTTGTCATTTTCTACAATATGTCTTAGACATTTTATTCTGTTATTTTTTATAGATCATTTTCATATTACTTTTATAATGGCACATGTGTCTGATTTTAGGCGAAATGATTGTTTTTACCTTTTGGTGGTAAAATTACTATTTTACTTCCGATTAGTCTAAATAACATTTTGTACTTACAATCATTCACCATTTGACACAGTATTGGTCTATAGTTCACTTTCCATGTGAATTGATTATTCTACCCTTAAGTGGTAGAACTATCATTTTACTCTTATGTATTTAATGTGTTGTCACAATTTAATGAACTCATTTATAATTTGTATATTCTCAAAATTCGAGAATTTTTTAGGGTATTAGAGTCTACCATAAAGAGCTTCATAAGAAGCCATCTTTGTGCTTGCCTAATAATTGTTGTTATAAGCTAATTCTGTCAAATGCAGATACTTGCTCCAGTTGCACTTAAAATTAAGGACGCAAGATCTCGACATAAGTGTTAAATAACTCTCTCAGACTGTCCATCAATCTATGGATGGAAAGTTGTGATCATAGTGAGTCTAGTGACCAATTCTTTTTGTACACGCTACAAAAATTGTGATGTGAATCGAGAATCACCATTTGACAAAATGATCTTGAGCACGCCATGAAGTCTTACTATTTCTTTCATGTAGAGTCCTTTCAGCTTTCCAACTAGATCTGTGGATTGTATCAGTAGGAAATGAGCTACCTTAGTGAGATGATCCACAATCACCTATATGGTATCCTCTCCTTTTTGATTCTTGGGTAACTTGTTAACAAAGTTCATAGTAATGTTATCCCATTTCCACTCTAGGATAAGGAGAGGTTGTAACAATCTAGTGGGTTTCTTGTGCTCTACCTTTACCTATTGATAGGTTAGAAACTTTGAGGCATACTTTGTTATAACTCTTTTCATACATCTCCACCAATACGTCTTTCGAAGGTTCTGATACATCTTATCACCACCTGGATGCATTACATACTTAGTCTGGTATGCTTCATCCAATATGGTTTTGCTACACAAATTTTGTCCCCAAGTCTCAATATATTCTCGGCATTCGTCCTAAAATTTGTATGCTTTCAGCTTCACTTAGATTTGTGATCCATTTATCTTGCCTCTATTCATCTTTAATCGTAGAAGATCTGGCTAGCAAGTTATATTGTAAAGATATGTCTACTTCTCACTTGAAGTTACACCCAGGTTGAAATCCTCAATTAATTGATACATTGACTCTTTTCTTCATCTTGTTTGTTAAATTTCCTGCTTACGGCATCTACTGCTACATTGGCCTCCCCTGGATGGTAATGTACTTGCTAGTCATAATCTTTAAGAAATTTCATCCATCTGCGCTTCCTGAGATTTAACTCTTTTTGAGTGTAGATATACTTTAGACTCTTGCGATTTGATAATAGATCAAATATTTACCATAAAGATAGTGTCTCCAAATCTTCAAGGCAAATACAATAGCCGCCAATTCTAAATCATGTGTTGAAAATTTTATTCATGAATCTTCAGTTGTTGCGAGGCATAATCAATAACTTTTCGCTCTTGCATCAATACTGCATTTAATCCATTTTGCAAAGTGTTAGTATACAGAACATATCTAACATGTGAAGTGTTAGGAGTAATTAATATGGGACTGAAGTCAATCGCTTCTTCACTTCTTGTAATGATTATTCACATTTCTCATCCCAATTGAATTTGACTCTTTTTTGGTTAACTTGGTCATAAGTTCAACTAACTTTGAGAGATCTTGGATGAATGTGTGGTAATATCCTGTTAAGCTTAAGAAACTATTGATCTCTATAATAGTTTTGAATTGCTTCTAATCTGTGATAGCCTCCACCTTTCAGGATCCACGAAGATGCCTTCAGTTGAAACTACATGGCCAATAAACTTGACCATCTTCACCCAGAACTTGCATAATGTTTCTAATACAATCTTCAAATGTCCTACATGCTCTATTTCTGACTAGGAGTATATCAATATATCATCTAGGAATACCACCACAAATTGATTAAGGTATTGTTTAAATAATCTGTTTATTAGATCCATGAATGTTGTTGGTGCATTGGTTAAACCAAATGGCATCACCATGAACTCGAAGTGCACATATCAAGTCCTAAAGGTTGTCTTATGTATGTCTGATGCTCGAATTCTTAACTGATGATATCCTGACCTAAGATCAACGTTGGAGAAATGAGTAAATCTCTTTAGTTAATCGAATAATTCATCTATCCTTGGCAAGGGATACTTATTCTTCCTTATCGCCTAATTTAGTTTTTGATAGTCAACAACCTCATGGATCCGTCTTTCTTCTTCATAAACAGTATCAAAACTCCCCATGGTGATTCACTCGGTCTGATAAATCTTTTTTGTTAGAGCTCGCCTGGCTAGTCTTTAACTCTATCAGTTCCACTAGTGCCATTTTGTAGGGAGGAAGCTATGGAATGAGTTCCAGGGTACACTTCAATCTTGAACTCCACTTTTCTATTTGGTAGTAGTCCTTGTAAGTTATTTGAAAATACATCTACATAATCTTGAACCACCACTAGGTTCTCGATTTCCTTTTGTTCTTTAGTTTCTTCCTCCAATAATTTCTTGAAAACTTCTTCTTGCCTTATGCAGTTCAACACTACTGTCACTGGACTTCTAGGTAATATCTATATATCACCATTGATTCTAAAAATATCTCTCAAAGGCAATGTTATTGTTACCATCCTTTTTGAAAAATCTATTCATATCTGATACTGGATTAATGAGTCCATCCCCAATGTTACTACACATCCATAAAATGTAAGTACATAAAGATTGGTTGAAATCAACTAATTTCCAAATCTGAGGTCACAAATACACAATCTTTGAGCGTGGATACATTCAATGTCATAGGCGAGGTATTTGTTACTAGTTGTAACTAGCCACTAATTGTTCAGCAACAAAAGATTTGGTAGCACCCAAATCAAATAAAAGTTTCAACACAACATTAAACAATATAATGTACTTTCTACTGTAGGGACTTGGTCAGTCTGAACATCTTCAATAGTAAAAACTTGGGCCTAACTTTATCCACAATGTTGGTTTTGGTTCTAATTTAGCTTTTGGTTATTCTTCTGTTGGGGTGGTTGTTGCTGCCTAACTTGAGGACAACCATTTTCTCCCTTCCTTGATTATATTGTTGTTGTTGCTGCTGATGTTGCTGCTAAGGAGCTTGAACTTTGTTAGGATAGAAATTTGCCAGATGTTCTTGCTAGTTACAATGGAAACATAACCCCAGTCATTTGGCCTGCTCTCGCTGCTCCTCTTTAGCGTAGTTAGGACGTGCTTAGGGATAGTGTTGTACTTGCTACACCTATTGTTGAGTTTGAGGTGCCCTATTACTGTCATTCTGATAAGTATTCTACTTCTTGTTTGCATTCCTTACCTTGTGCTCATTTTATGGCCTCTTGTTTCAATTCTTTAGTGAATGTTCAAAGTCGATATCCTTTTCGGTCAATTGGGCTCAAACTACTATCTCTCTGAATGTAGTTAGCCTCCAACGAATTGTAACACCCTACCTCCCAAGCCCTGGGCCCACATCATCCGATGATACTTTCTAATTCAATTTGGGCCACCCGGGAGACAGGCCCATATTACGTTATCTCTTTTCTTTTCTCTTCCCAAATCCTTGGGATTTCCTGAGCACATTAACTTATGCACAAATATATTTCATGAAAAACAATAACACCATGATATAAATAAAATCTCATATCATTAATTAATTCAAATTCCAAGGTACATAGCCTTTGGTTTCAATATAGCGGAAATAACTTCCAAACTTAAGTAAAATGACTTGGGCCAACATGCCCTGCAATTAAATAAACACTTAAAAAATAATCTAAGTGTCTTCCATATCACCCTGATATATCACTTTCCAAAAAGATTAGAAAGAAGAGGTGAACTTGAAGCCACATGTATCATTCTAAATATTTAAATCATTATTTCAACAAATAAGAAAAACATATTAAGCACTTTCAAAATAGAATGTGATTCCAGCAGTTCATTTTTTTTTCAATTGTAATTAAGATTGAAAGGGATTAACCTCTGTGTTCTAGACCTAAGGAGAGAGATCATTCCTGAAACTCAAACCCTTCTAAGTGAAGTGGGATCACTCTTAAAACCTAGTTCACTCTGGAGTCAATCCTAACATCCAGTTTTAAGTCAAAGGTTCGACATGGTTGAAACACACACGAAGAAATCCTTTCTCGTGCCAATACGTGGTTAGAATCTCAATTAATCTTTGATTAAGTAAAAACACATAACATTCATATAAATAAACTAAATTTAAATAGAAATTACACATGTGAGCATGGTAGCACCATAACATGGATCATATCATCACATAGCATACATGTTTATTTGTGTAAGCCTAAGCATGCATATTCTACGTGGCATGTATAACAATTAATCATGTATATTCGAAGTATCACATACATGCAAGCCTTATTTAAGTCAAAATAATAAGGTAAAAGTTGAAAATCATCTCCACCTCACTAGTAAACTCCTTTTGAACTTTCACTTGAATCTCCTTTAGATCTCCCCAATTACTAGCACAGAATTTTGTGCAGCACTTCATTAATACTACTCTAATTGTTGTTTAGAACAGCTAAAGAAAAAGAAGGATGCCAAGAGGGATGCAGAGAGAGCAAAAAGGAATTTGTTTAGTTCTTGCTCGCTTAAAGAGAATGGGACCTAGGCAGGGTTTATATAAAGTTCAAATGAATGACATTTGGCAAGTTTGGGGTGTTCCCAATACTAGAAACCTGCTAATTCTTCAATTTTGCACAAAAGATTTAGAAGATAGGGTTTTGGTAAGTTTCCAATTCATTTTGGGCGGCTCTTTGTGCGCATTATTTTAGAAAATCGTCATGTTACTGTGGTAATCGCATTCAAGTACCAAGGTAATGGTTCAAAAAATGTTTCTATTTCATTATTTTTCACACAACTTCTATACTTTTGGGAGATTTTGCTACCGCGGTAATCAATTTGACTACTAGGGTAGTCATCGTCCTTGGGCAGAAACATGAGTTCTGCCACATAATTTCACAAAATCTATCGTAGTACTGTGTAGTGAGAATCACTACTGTGATAGTGTGGTGCAAATGTTTTTTTCCATTTCCTTTTGTTTCTATTTCCTTTATTTCTCATGTGGGCTATGTTGAAATGTTCATTGAATTTGCACCAAAATTTCCACCAAATTTTCGAGATATTACAAGAATAATTAGTTTCCTAACCTGCACTCATTGTCCTTGGGCAAAAATATACTTCCGTGCATGTTTCTCCCATCCCTTGTTTTCTTATGTCCTTGACATCCTAATACCTTAAACTTTAGACCATGATTCATGCATTGAGACTATATAAAATTTGTATACCTTCTTTGATCAATCGAATCCCTTAGATGCTCGAAAAGAACTTCTTGACTCCTTCTAGGGTTTTGGTTTGATGATAGGAGTAAACCAAGCCTTAGAGGTTGTGAACAGGAGAATCGAATCTCAAAAAACCAAAGAACAAAATGTGATAAATTGATTAGGGTCAGTTTTACCTTATCAAACGTCTAGAAGAAGATCTTATGGCCTGAAGTTTCCACCATTATGCAATTCTTTGTATTGTTCTCCTCTTCCTACTAGTGTTGTTGTGTGGGACGGCTAGGGAACGAGATAAAAGTGTTTGTTTCTTGTTTAAAAATAGAGAATACATAGTTAATTTTGGTATTATCTTGCAAGAAACTTAGAAAGAAAAGGTTTGTTCAACTTCAAATGCCTAGGTGTATCAAGCTCTGGCGATGACCATAATCGTTCAAGAATAGGTTCATATTCAGGCGTAGTTCTCTTCCTAATAAAGTTAAGATATTTTTCTAGAAGATAAACAACTTCATACCTTTGAATGACATTCTTCTTCAATGTGGAATACTAGTGGATCCTTTTTGTTCATTTTGTATAATTCATATTTCTTTTTATGTAATTATGCTAGAACTTTCTAATAATTACCTCCCTTAAATCTTCTTTCTTTATCTTGGGAAAACAATAGTTTCGAAAACTGCTAGATCCATTTGGTCTCATATCTTTAGAGGAATCCAAATAAGGATATAAACTTATTTTGGCTTTTTGTAGGTTTGTGGCTACTCTGGAAAGAAAGGAACATAGCACTATTTAACAACAAGCCTAGTTTCTTGAATAATAAATGTTCCAAAGCTATAGATTATGCTTTTTATAATATTTTGGAAACCAATCAAATGTTTCCTAAGTTAGACAATGATCGCAAATTTCCAAACTCCCAAGACTTGTTAATAAAAATATTGATGAATGGACTCTTTTTTGTTGTTCCAAATCTAAAGGACAATATTTCAATCTTAGTTGGGTCGTCTACAATAACTTTGGACTCAACAAATTGGCAGAATGTTGGGTACATAATTTTTCCTTATCAGTCGAAGCTACTTTAAGTAGGATTGTAATTCAAGGCCTTAAATATCCCAGTGAATGGTGTTCAAAGGTCTCCACATATGTGATTTTTAGCTTGTTGACTAATATTCTCAATAGCAAGTTGTAATCACCTTAGGTTTTATAAGGCGTCCACGTCAATATGAATTTTTGAAAATTCTAAATAAATATAAAAATGATTGAAAACTTGTTTTTAATGATCATTGTATGTTATTTAATCAAGATAAAATAAATTAGAA
>JAJIYU010007434.1:0-19193 GCA_030144865.1 Tinospora cordifolia | reverse complement strand
ATAAAGAAGTTGAATTTTTCTTTACCTTTAAATTGCCTTGATTTTGTTATATGTGAATTTGTATTATTGAACTTACGCTAAGGCAAGTGGTATTGAAAAATAGAAAGTCAATTGTGTGTCGCTTGTAAAGTAACACCGGCCCAACCCGCCAATTGGTTAAGTCCACTGTCAAAATGATGGTGGTTGTCCAAAACTCAAGGAATGTGGGGGTTGGGGTGTTACAGATGCCAAGTTCAGCAAGTGTGTGTTCTAGATGAAGTCGGTCAAGTTTTTTGGTCACATAGTTTCAACTGAAGGGATATTAGTTAATCCAGATAAAGTGGAGTCAGTAGCTAATTGGAAGCAGCAAGAAATATGACTAAAATCAAAAGCTTATTGGGTTTGGTAAAATATTATCGTAGGTTTATCCAAGACTTCTCCAAGTTAGCTGGACCTATGACTAAGTTGACCAAGAAAGGAGAGAAGTTCATTTCAGATGAGAAATATAAATAATATTTCCAAGAGTTGAAGAAGATGTTGACTTCAGCTCCAATTTTAGCTAACCCTACTCATGGTGTTGGATACATTCTATATACCGATGCCTCACAAAATAAGTTCGGTGTTGTATTGATGCAAGAAGGAAAAGTCATTACTTACGCCTCTCAATAGCTGAAAATCAATTAATAGCACTATCCTACACATGACCTAGAACTAACACTATCTTTATGGAGAGAGATTCAACCTATTTTCATATTATAGGAGCCTAAACTACATCTATACTCAAAAGGAGCTAAATCTGAAACAATGAAGATGGATGGAGTTTATGAAGGACTATGATTTCTAGGTAGATTACCATCCAGGGAAGGCAAACGTTGTAGTTGATGTCCTTAGCAATAAGTTTGATAAGGGGAATGAGGAAAAGGGGCAAATGTATTAGCTAATTAGTGATTACAACTTGAGTGTAAGTTCAAATGGCAAGCAAGCATACCTAAGTGCAATGGTTTGCCAACCAAATCTCTTCTAGTAGGTTAGAGATGAATAAAAACACAACAAGTGGATTGTGGACCTAGCAGAAGGTTTCAAGCAAGGCAAACAAACTGATTTTAAGATTCATGTTGAAGGTCCATTGAGACTTGGAGACAAAATCTGCATACCAGAGAGTGGGTAGAGTAGAAAAACTATATTGGATGAGGCTCATTAAACTAAATACACAATGAATCTAGGATGTGATAAGATGTATGAGAACCTCAAGAAAACCTATTGGTGGAGAAGTATGGAAAGGGACAAAGTTGCCAAGTATGTCTCTGAATGTTTAACTTACAAACAAGTGAAGGTCGAACACAGAAAACCCTCAATGATGTTGCAAACACTTTCAATCCCAAAATGGAAGTGGGATAATATTGCAATGGATTTCGTAAGCAGCCTACCTAGAGTCCAGAAGGGTGAAGACACAATACAACTGATTGTAGATCATCTCATGAAGATAGCTCATTTTTTACCCATCTGATCTACATATATAGTTGGAAAACTGGGAGAATTGCATGTCAAGGAGATAGTGAGGGTGCATGGCGTACCCAAGACCATCGTGCTAGACAAAGATTCCAAATTCACATCTCAGTTATGGCAAAGCTTATAGAAAGACATGGGCAATAAACTCACCATGAGCACTGCACTCATCCTCTGACAGATGGACAATTTGAGAGGGTTATACAGATACTAGAAATCATGTAGAGAGCTTGTGTACTTGATTTCAAAGGAAATTGGAACAAATACTTGCACTTAGTGGAATTTGCCTACAATAACATTTATAAGGTGAGCATAAAAATGGCTCCTTACGAAGCTCTCTACAGCAGATCTTGTAGATCTCCATCTTGCTGGGCAGGCTTTGAGGATCACATACTCACAAGGCCAGATCTAGCACAAGAGATGAATGAATAGGTAAAACGGATCCAAAAAGGTTAACTACAACTCAAAGTAGGCAAAAAAGTTGCAGACAAGAGGAGAAGAGAAGTAGAGTTCCAAACTGGTGATAGTGTATTCCTGAGGATCAACCCTCAAAAGGAGATTAAATGTTTTGGGGTTAAAGGAAAGCTATCACGAGATTTATTGGTCCATTTGAAATACTTAGGCAAGTTGGTGAGTGTACCTATGAGTTAGAATTGACAAATAGAATGTGCTTAACCCATATTGTGTTTCATGTGTCGATGTTGCGAAAGTATGAACCAAATCCCTCTCACATCATACATTGGGAGGAAGTCAACATCCAGGACGGTTAGGACGAAGGACATCCCTTTAAGTCTTAGGACTAAGGACTCCATGTAATCAAAGTTTTGTGGAGACACCATGACGTGGAAGAGGCTATCTAGGAGTTAGAGAGCGAAATGTAGAAGACATACTTGGACCTCTTCACTAGGAGTAACTGATTGGATGGCATTGTACAGGTGTGTGATCACTTTTAAATTTTGAGGATGAAATTCTCTTAAGGGGGGTGCATTGTAATACCTCATAGTTTAGGAAACACCCTTAAAAAATGCGTCACTATCGCGATACCCAAAATTGGCACTGCAATAATGCATCGCAAATTCGTGAAAATGGACTTTCGCGTAGGGACTACAGTACTGGGTTAGGGTCTCGCAATATTGCGATCGAATTTTGAATTTTGAGATCCCAACGTCGTACTCCGGTACTGAGAATAGGATATTGCAGTACTATGATTAGAGACAACACCTATAACGTGGTACTGGGACGCAATATCATGGTGCTTCGATTGAAAATCAAAAAATGGAAGGTTGGAACATTGCGATAGCCTTGTATATGCATGTATATAATTTGTTCATAGAAGAAGAAAAACCCTAATCACACTCTTGCATTCTACAGCTACGCATGCACTTCCAAAGACAGAAACTAGCGGCCTCTAAATATCATTTCCCTCTTCTCAAAGGCACTCTAAGTTGGGTCTACATCTCACCCTTCTCTCTTAACTATCACACAAGCTTGAATAGAGGAAAAACAATGTGGTTCGTGAAGTGGGTGAACTTGGGCATCATTCCGGATGGCCATAAGAACGTAAGACTCTGAGTTGCATGAGACCTATGTGATTTAGCACTCTTTTGATGTTATCGTGAGTTTAAAAATGTTCTTTTAGAATAACAAAGCATTAAATGCATTTGATGGTGAGGCTAACTCAAGGGACAATGAAGAAGAATAAGATATGGCATTTCTATTTTGTATGATATATGTTTTTAAGTTTAAAATCTAATGTGATGAAGCCCCATGCACTAGAAAAAGCCATGAACTGAAGAATATGAACGAACGTGTTGTTTCCTAGAAGTTATGCACTTACCACGATAGCATACCATGGTAACACGAAGAGAATTTGCTTGGCTTTTCGTACACATACGATGGATTACCGTTACACGTGCCACAGACCTTGACTATTAATGTTGAGTTTTAAATACTAAAAGTGATACAAATACTAAATTTATGAATCTTAAAGATTGAGATCTCGAGGAATCGACAATAATGAAGTAGGAATTAGAATGATTTAGATGAAGAAAACAAGTGGAGATGATTATCCTCTCTCTCTCTCTCTAACATTATCTTAGTCTTAAATGTGATACATAAATGATTGGTTACTGTCCTTATATTTTTTAGAGGCATGCTAGATATGTGATAATGCTTACTTGTTTGACTGCTAGTTGGTATACATTTATAGCATGACATGTAACCTATGTGTGATCAATGTTTCTTTCGAGAGCATGCAATCCATGTTATTTAGTGAATAGTATGATTGATTTGACCTAATGCATGGTAATTTATAAACATGCTTAATGTGTATGTACTATAATAATGACGTAAATTGTGCAGCTAGTTGTCACTAAATAAAGACAATTAAGAGTTTAACCACATACTGGGGCGGTGGTATAGATGCTATGGCAGTAGTCTAGTATAGCTGTGGGTATTTCCCCACTCTAAGTGGGTGTCCATGCTACTGTGGCAATAGTTTGAGTTTGGGCTAAGGATCGAGTAAGACCTCACTCCTAAGGTTGAGTCATGATAAAGCATTGGCCTACGGGGCATTACTTCCTAGAATTCGAACACATGGGAATACTGACGAGATTCTTTTTGTTCTTAATGTCAATTTAAATAATTGAAGTGTTTGAAACGCCTAATGATTTGTAAGTGTTTGCATATGTTATGTTTCTGACTTTGATAATATTTGAGATGTGCTGTATATATTCCACTAGGCTCTTAAGCTCACCCCACTAATCTATCTTTCAGGTAATCACTGATGATACTTGCTCATAAGCAAGTAATTGGAGACCATTGAAGTAGCTTGATCTAATCCACTATTGGGGTTGTATTGGAGTAGAAGTTAATTATTTGTTAGTCATTGGGCATGTGACCCATATTTAATGTGTTTGGTTGTTTTATTTATTGACTTCGGCCATGGGGCCAAGTATCGTTTACTTACTCATTTGAACTCAGGTCGTGGGGTCAGAGTATTTCATTTCTTTATGAGTTTAATCATATTACTTCTAGTTGACATTTCATCTCCATGTTTAATCATGCATATTATTAATGGTTATATTTTCACACTCTAATGTTTTATTGGATTGTTATGAGAATGAAAGAATACAAGTGATGTCCTGGTTCTCGAATTTTGAAAGCGGGAGTGATGGCACATTTGACGTTATTCCATCTCAAGGTGAGAGGCGAAAACGCCCAATTAGCGGTGTTGGTGACAAGATTTAGGGGTCGGGGTGTTATAGCAAAACATTGGAAACCCACTGGAATGTTACAATTACTCCCAATTCCAAAATAGAAATGGGATAATATTGTTATGGACTTTGTCAGCAAATTACCTAGAAATAAGAAAGGGAAAGATATTGTATGTATAATTGTAGATCGTCTCACTAAGATGGCACATTTCTTGCCCATTGGATCCACAAACCAAGTCAGCAAGTTGGGGCAACCATATGTAAAGGAAATAGTAAGGTTACGTGGTGTACCCAAGACCATAGTGTCAGATAGGGACTCTCCGTTCACATCTCAATTCTGGCAAAGTTTGTAGAATGAGTTGGGCACTAAATACACCATTAACATTGCTTTCCATCCACAAACTGATAGTTAATCTGAGAGAGTCATCTATACTATAGAAGACATGTTAAAATCTTGTGTTCTTGACTTCAAAGGCAACTAGGGCAAGTATCTACACCTAGCAAAGTTCACTTATAACAATAGTTACAAGTATAAAGACAGCTCAATATGAAGCTCTTTATGGGAGACCCTGCAAATCACCAACTTGTTCAGTAAAACTTGAGGAAAATGCGCTTATAGGGCAAGACGTGGTGGAAGAAAGTAATCAAGTCAAATAGATTTATAAGAGATTGGCTATGCCACAAAGCAGGCAAAAGAGTTACGCCGATAAAAAGAAAAGACCCTTTGAGTTCTAAACGGGCGATAAAGTATTCTTGAGGATAAGCCCTCAGAAAAGGATTCCATGTGTCGATGCTAAGGAAGTATGAGCCTGAACCACTCTCCCATAATCCAATGGGAAGAGGTGGACTTCCAAGATGATGCCAGTATGAAGAAGTGCTAATCAGGATCCTCGAATGCAAAGTATAAAGCTCAAAAACGAAAAACATTTCCTACATCAAAGTTGTCTAGAAACATCATGGGGTGGCAAAGGGCACTTGAGAGCTAGAAAGTGAGATGAAGGCTAGGTATCTAGACTTCTTCACTAGAACTGCATGACTAAATGACACCAGAGTGAACTATTAAAAATTTTGAGGGTGAAATTTCTTTTAAGGGGGATAGGTTGTAATATCATAAAAATTGTACGAAAATTCGATAAATAAAATTATTTGAATGAAATAATCCTTGTAAAATCCATGAAATTGTAGTAGAAATGACGTATAATTTGATGTATGAAGGACTTGGCTGTGATACCACCTTTGTAACACCCTGCCTCCCTGTCATAGGTCCCACACCATTCTGACAAATTCCAGCACGTTTCTGTCACTTGCACATTTTAACAAGTTCCTCGAGCCACTCAAGGGAAGACAGTGCATGTCATGTTATCTATCTCTTTCTTTTTGTGTCCCAATTCTATAGGACTACCTAATTACTCAATTCATAAAATAGATTCCATAAAACACATGTGAAATAAAAATATTTCAACATCTTTCATTTGAAAATCAATATTCAATAAGAGGTACAACATCTTCTTGTTTATTACAACGGAAGATAATCTTTAAACATTAACAAATAACTTAAGGCCAGCATGCCTGGCTCAAACACTTTATGATCTTTGAAAAGTGGACTTTGAGTTTAAAACCATCTTGCAGCCTTGTTCTTTAGTTTCCTAAAATGTTAAAAATGGAGGGTGAGCTTGAGAGCCCAGTAGATCTTTTCAAATATTTAAGTCATTATTTCAACCAAACAAACCATGCAGATCAAAACACTTTCGTATATTAGGGAATTCAAACAAATTACTTGTTATAGTTGACATTAAAAATGAAAAGAATTTTCCTCGATATCCCCCATTAGGTTTTAGAATATCAGACGTAACCCCCATAGGCTAGTTCCCCATTCATAGCCCCATCTCAGGAGTGAAGTCTCAACTCGACTACTAGTCTCCTTTTATCAAGACCCGCCTTGGGTTGTAAATACCCATGATGATGCCAGACTACTGTGACAATGTTCGCATCACTATTCAGTATGTCGTTATGATCTTTATAAATCTTTCTTTAGATACAAATCACACAATTATCGAATTAAATTAGGCATACAAAGTGTAAGCATGACAATAATCATTCAACAATGTTCTTAAACATGTTATGTAGCATAGTTCATGTTATCATACATATTATGCATCCTTGGTCAAAGTATACGTAATCATGCATATTTGTGGCATATCAAATCAAATAAAACATGTGCATATAACAGTCATATTCAAAACACAAGCACACATGCAAGCTTTATTTAAATCAAAATAATAAGGTAAAACCGAAAGTCATCACCACTTTATACGCTTAATCCTTTGATATTGGAATTTTGAGCTCCTAGAATCTTCACCTTGAAAGTCAAGACTAATGGGTTATTAACATGTTTCTAACATTCCTATATCATAATCTAATGGTCTCTTATCATAAATGGTCCATAATGGTCAAGAAAACCGCCTAGATGAGTCTAAGTATGGGCTTGGGTTTGATTGTCGTGGTAGAGGAAAACATTACCACAATAATCAAAATGAAAAAGTGAAAAATAGGAACTGCAAAAGCACTACTGAGGTAGGCTACCGAGGTAATGCTTACATTACTGAGGTAGAGTACCATGGTAATTAGTAGTCATTGGTGACTTTCAATTGCGTTACCGCGGTAGGCTACTATGGTAACCAGAATGTGTCTTTCAAATTTGGGTGTACTATTACAGTAGGCTACAATAGTAGTTTGAGCAGGATTTCCCAAAAATAGGTGAAACCAATGACACTGTCACGGTAACTAGCTGAACAACAAAATTTTTGGGTTTGTTTCTCTCAACTTTTGTGTTCCTTCGACCATGACATCCTACTACATAGACTTCTAGACCAAAAAGTCAGTAATTAAAACTAATTCTGCTTCTACTCCTTCCCGCTACTCCAGTTACTGTTTAGAATAGCCAAAGAACAAAAAGAGTGCCAAAAGGGAGGCTAGGAGAGCAAGAAGAGAACTAGTTCGTTCTTGCTGGGATGAGGAAAATGGTGTGATGGGCATGGTTTCAATGGACATAGTTTGGGAAGTTTGGTTGGTCACATGGTGGAAACCTTTGTAAAACTAGGTATCTCTTGTTTCTCGCTCACCATATAATATAACTTTGTATTTTAGAAGTTACCAATTCATTTAGAGACTTCCCACAGTCATTTTAGAAGCTTTCCAACACATTTTTCACATGAACTACTCGCACTATCATGGTAGTCAACCGAGTTTCCAATTTTAGTTTTTTGGGCATCGACTACCTTACCTTGGCAGTTTTCCACTGAACTACCATGGTAGTGTTCGTTATTACTGCTATGGTCAGAGGGGAATGCTTATGCATTGTTCATTTTTCCATTCCAATTTGTCGAGTCTTTCGTACATCAAGCTATACATCTTTTCTACTCCAATTTCATGAATTTTCTAGAAATTGTTATTCCACTCTAATTCTTTTATTTAAGTTTATTTATCAAATTCTTGTACAAATTTTGAGGTATTACAACTTACCTACCCTCCTTAAAGAAATTTTTTCCTTAAAATTTACACACCTTCAGTGCAAGTTCATCATGTGCTTCTAGTGAATAAGTCTGTGTATTTAGTTTTCATCTCGCTTTCTAGCTCCCAAGTTACCCCTTCCACTCCATAATGTTCCCGAGAACTTTCTCTAAGGGAATGTCCTTCATTCTCAAGCTTTATACCTTGCGGTCGAGGATTTTAACCGTTGCTTCTTCATATATGGCATCATCTTGGACGTCCACCTATGTAAAAGTGATCGAGTTCATACTTCCTCAACATCAACAAAAGGAATACATTGTGAATCGAGGACATTCTATTTGGTTGGTCTAACTCGTAGGCTCATTCTCTGATTTTTTTTCTAAGTATTTTGAATGGACTGATAAATCTACGTGATAACTTTCCTTTGTATCCAAACCTTTTGATCCCTTTTTGAGGGCTTATCCTCAAAAATACTTTATCATCCATCTAAAACTCAAAGGGTATTGTCTTTTTATCGACATAACTCTTTTGTGTGCTTTGTGTTGTGGCCAATCTCTTCTGGATCTATTTGACTTGATTACTGATTTCTTCCACCAAGTTTGGTCCTATAAATACATGGTCTTCAAGTTTTGCCTAACAAGTTGGTGATTTGTAAGACTTCCCACAAAGAGGTTCATACAGAGCCATCTTTATACTTGCTTGATAACTGTTGTTATAAGCAAACTCTGTCACGTGTAGATACTTGCTCCAGTTGCCCTTGTAGTCAAGGATGCAAGATCTCAACATATCTTCTAGTGTCTGGATGACTCTCTCATACTAACCATCAGTTTGTGGATGGAAAGTGGCGTTCATGGTGAGTCTTGTGCCCAAATCCTTCTATAATCGTGCCAAAACTGTGATGTGAATCGAGAGTCTCTATCTGATATTATCGTCTTAGGTATGCCATCTATCCTTACTATTTCCATCACATATAGTTCCCCCAACTTACAAACTTGGTCTATGGATCTAATGGGTAGGAAATGAGCTTCTTTGGTGAGACAATCTACAATTACCCATATAATATCCTCTCCCTTCTCCATACAAGTAGTGCCCCCAAATTTTTGAGGCAAATATGATGGCTGCCAATTCCATGTCATGGGTTGGATAATTTTGTTCATGAGACTTCAATTGTCAAGAGGCATAAGCAACAACTTTTCCATCTTTCATTAATACCTAGCCTAATGGATTTAGCTAATATTGAAGATCTTGGATGAATCCCTTGTGGTATTTAGCTAGGCCTAAGAACTCTGAATCTCTGTAACTACCTTGGATTGTTTTGTGATAGCCTCCATCTTTTTAAGATCCGTTGAGGTGCAGTCTACATGGCCAAATAATTTGACTATGATTTGCACTTACAGAACTTAGCCTAGAATTGATTCCTCCTAGGTGTCTCCAATACAATTCTATACATGATCAGCTTTTGACTTGGAGTAAAACTAGGTGTAATCCACAAATACTACTACAAATTGATCAAGGTATTGTCTAAACACTCAGTTCATCAGATCCATGAATAGTCTCAGGGTATTGATTAAGCCAAATGGCATGGCTGTGAACTCAAAATGTCTATACCAAGTCCTAAGGGTTGTCTTTTGTATGTTTGATTCTCGGTCCCTCAACTAATGATATCTTGACCTAAAGTTGCTCTTGAGAATTTTAGTGGCTCTTCTCAATTTATCGAATGGATCATATATCTTTGGTAAGGGATATTGATTTGTAACTATCTCTTGATTCAACTTCCGATAGTCCACACACAAACAACTTTCTTTTTCATAAACAACACTGGAGCTCCAAATGGTGATTTGCTAGTTTGACGAATTTTTTTTCTTAGAGCTCGTCCACCTCAATCTTTAGCTCAATTAGTCTTTAAAATTTGTCCTAATAGTTTATTTAACATGCTCCTATTGCTACTACTATAGATCTAAGTCTTGGTAGGGCAAAACTTTGTTATACGTCCTTATTGGCTACAACAGAAACATAACTCTTGACATTTAGCCTACGCTATCTACTCCTTTCTAGTGTAATTAGATTGTGTCTAGGGATTTTGCTATTCTTGTTGCTGAGGAGTTTGAATTTTAGTACGACAAATTTTTATTGGATGTTCTCATTAGTTACAATGTTAACATAGTCCTTGTTGCTTAGTTCGTTCCCTTCATGATTTTCTTGTACTATTAGGGCGTTTCTGCTCCTTATTTTTCCTCTTTTGATCCTATTGTTGTCCCTTGCTTCGATTTTTTAAGGATGATTTGAAGTTAATGTCTTTCTTGATTGATTTGCCCCTAACTACCATTCATTTGGATGTAGTTAGCATCAAAGGAATGACTAGTTTTCCAATTTCCACACCTAGTCCATTTGGCAACGAGGCCTAATGAGCGAGAACCTCAGGTTATGTCTATACTAAAGGTAGAGAGTCGTTATCACTTGCCCAACCACTTGTCGAGTGATTTCTGTCATCATCACTAGTGATATTGTGCCAATGGGTGATGCTACTACCATCATCTCGACAACTAAGGCCTCCCAAGCCCCACTACACTTAATTGTCCCATACCAGCTAAGCATAAGGAAATAAGCTCTTCCAAAGTTGTTGATCATTCACCAAACATGGCTTGTCACTCTTTGAGTCTAGGATTCCTCCCTACCTCCCAAATTCCTATGTGTCTCATAACATATAGAAACTAGAGAAATAGGATCCTCTCGATCTTGTGTCCTGACCAAACAAATGTTTCATTTTTCACACACCTATGTCTTAAAAGTTTTATTTATGATTCACCGTGCCACCCTTGGCTATACCCAAGTCTCTACCGAAGATCTCTTTCCTAGACCTAGGGTCTAAATCTCTCGATTGAAAGGTTCTTCTGTCTAACCAATAACCTACATCTAGTTCTCGTACCACCTTTCGTACTACCTTTATATGCAAGTACATTTTTTCCCTTAAACATCGCCTCCTAGTTTTCTTATAGAAAATAAGTGTGTTCTTCCACTCCAACTACATGTACAAGCTGGTGGGATAACCTCTAGTCAGGCAGCAAGACCGAAGGATGCTTAGCAACCTGCCTTCTACAATAAGATACCCCATCTCCCTTTCAATGTTTAGCTTTACTTGGGACAAGGCTTACCACTATCAGCTCAACTCGTAATCTTCATAACCAAACAAAACATTTGAAAACGTATATCTCTCTTTGAAAATAGTCTTTTTCAAAATGATTTCAATCTCAAAATAGGAGGTAGAACATTCTAAATTGATTTAAAGTAAAGGTCTTACATGGTGAGCTACATCCCAAGCTCCTAACTCCTGAGATGAATAAACTCTTTCTAAATATAACCAAGGCACTTATAGTCTAGGATCTAATACTACCTTTGTAACACCTCGTCTCCCCGTCCTAGGTCCCATGACATCCTAATGGCATTTTGACACGCTTCTGTCACGTGCACATTTCAACAAGTTCCTAAGGCCACCCTAGGGGAGATAGTGCATGTCATGTTATCTATCTCTTTCTTTTTGTGTCCCAATTCTATAGCATCCCTGAGCACTCAACTCATAAAATTGATTCCATAAAACACATGTGAAATAAAAAATATTTCAACATCTTTCGTATGAAAATCAGTATTCAATAAGAAGTACAACATCTTCATGTTTATTATAGTGGAAGATAATCTTTAAACATTAACAAATAACTTAGGGCTAACATGCCCGAATCAAATAGTTTATGATCTTTGAAAAGTGGACTTTGAGTTTAAAACCATCTTGCGACCTCATTCTTTAGTTTCCTAAAATGTTAGAAAAGGAAGGTGAGCTCAAGAGTGCATTGGATCTTTCCAAATATTTAAGTCATTATTCCAACCAAACAAACTATGCATGTCAAAACTAGTTTGTACATTAGGCGATTGAAAGAAATTACTTGTTATAGTTGGCATGAAGACCGAAAGGAGTTTTCCTCAGTATCCCCCATTAGCTCCTAAAATATTGGAAGTAACCTTCATAGGCCAATTACTTATTCATAACCCTATCTCAAGAAGGAAGTCTCAACTTGACTACCAATCCCTTCTTATCAAGACCTACTTTTGGTTGGAAATACCCACGATGATGCTAGATTACTGCAATAGTATTCGCATCACCGCCTTGGTATGTGGTTATGATCTTTATAAATCTTTCTTTAGTGATAAATCACATAGTTATCGAATTAAATCAGGCATACACTATGTATGCATGGCAATAATCATTCAATAGTATTCTTGAACATGTTATGTAGCAAAGTTCATGTTATCATACATATTATGCATCATGGTATTAGAGCCTATGTTGTAGGTGCCTTGGGCAAAGTTAAAAGAGAGTTGAGTCATCAGGTATTTACTTTGAGTTAACTTAGAATGCCCAATTTCCTATTTTGAAATTGAGATCGTTTTGAATTACAAATATTGTTTTTAAACAAGATATATGTTTTCAATTTTTTTGGATACGAGGATTATGAGTTGAGCTGATAGTGGGTAAGTCTTTTCCCGAGTAAAACTAAACACTAAAAGGAGATGGGTTATCCCATTCTAGAAGGCCGGTTGCTTAGCAGACTTTAGTTTCGCTGCCCAACTGGAGGTTGTCCCACCAGCTCGTACAAGTAGTCGAAGTAGAAGAATACACTTATTTTTTATGAGAAAACTAGGATGTAGTGTAAAAGATAAAGTACGTACTAGGGTATAAAGCTAATACCCTGCCTCCCCGTCCAAGGTCCTATACCACTCTAACAGCATTCTAGCATGTTTATGTCACGTGCACAATTGAACAAGTTCCTTGGGCCACCCGAGGAGAGGTGGTGCATGTCATAATATCTATCTTTTTTTTTCTTTGTCCGAATTCTATAGGGCTTCCTAAGTACTGAACTCGTAAAATAGATTCCATAAAACCCATGTGAAATAAAAAATATTTTGACACCTTTCATTTGAAAATCAGTATTCAATAAGAGGTACAACATCTTCATGTTTATTACAGTGGAAGACAATCTTTAAACATTAACAAATAACTTAGGCTCAACATGTTCGACTCAAACACTGTGATCTTTGAAAAGTGGACTTTGAGTTTAAAACCATCTTACTTCCTCATTCTCTAGTTTCCTAAAATGTTAGAAGAGGAAGATGAGCTCGAAAGCCAAATGGATCTTTTAAAAAATTTAAGTCATTATTTTAACTAAACAAACCAAGCATATCAAATGCTTTCATATATTAGGTGATTCAAACAAATAACATGTTTATAGCTGATGTTAAGACCGAAAGGAGGGCAGGGAAATTCGCACAAGAACTCGATAAATAAAATTTCTCGAATGCGTACAAGAATTTGATAAGTAAAATTCAATAAAATAATTTGAGTGAAATAATCCTTGGAAAATCCCAACATTGTAGTAGAGATGACATATTGTTTGATGTATAAAAGCCTCAACAAACTGGAATGCAAAATGAGCAATGCATAGAGATTTCTCTATGACTATTGCAGTAATGAAAAACACTACTACAATAGTGTGTCATGATGCCCAACAAAATCAAACCCAGAAAATTGTCAATTGATTATTGCAATAATCAAAATATTGCTATGATAATGCATTGAAAAGCCTAGAAACTAAATTAGAAATAGAGATTGGTTGTTGTAGTAATGCGACAAAAGACTGCGCAAAAACGAATTGAAAAGTTACCAAAACACTATGGAAAGCTTCTAAACATAATAGAACTTCTAAAATCAATTATTACTATTTCTTGTGTGTGGAGAACAAGAAAATTGAAGAATTAGAAAGGTTTCTAAAGAATAGACACCCCAAACGTTCCAAATCATGCCCATTGAGACTCTATATAAACCAAGGCTTGGGCACCCATTCTTCTCATCCCAACAACAACGAATCAATTCTCTTCTTACTCTTCCAATAATATCTAAGCATCTCTTTTTGTCCCTAGTTGTTCTACATAGCAAACTAAGTTTGGGAAGAAGAAAAACAGAGTGTTCATCACAAATCCAATGCTAGGCTAGAGTGTTGATCAGTTGAAGAGGCTTGCAGGTTCAACAAAGGTATAACCACCCTATCTCAATCTCAATTTCATGTTTCATAACTCAGAAATTGAACTAGTAGGGTGTCATGCCTGTTGCAGAACTAGGAAAGATGAACAACCAACCCAGAAAACCAGTCACATGCTGGTGACCATGGTATTGCAATTTACGACTGGGGTAGTAGAACAAAACCTAGAAAAATTGCTCTTTGGTTACAACAGTAAGCTACCTTGGTACCCCCAACTATAGTGGTAACCTACCATAGTAATGCAACTATAAACCCATTTTTTATCCTTGCACACTGGTTATAGTGGTAATGGCTTTCCCTACCACGGTATGCAGACCTGAGACCATGTCTAGGCATATCTAGAGTAATATCTTTAACCAACATGAACCATATATGATAAGCGTACATTATTTATGATTCAATAATGTTAGAAATACAGTAATAACCCACTAGGGTTGAATTTCAAGGTTGAAGGATCAAAGTACTTGGATTTTCAAGATCAACAAACTATGCATATTAAGGTGGAGATGACTTTCAAGTTTTACTTCCTTCATTCAATTTTAATGAAGCTTGCATGTGTGCTTGTGTTTTGAATATGAATGTTATATGCACATGCTTTATTTGATTTGATATGCGATGAATATGCATGATACTTAGAACATTGGCGCATGATATGTATGATCACATGACCTATGCTATACAACATGATCAAGAATGTTGTTGAATTATCATTATCATGCTTACGTATTGTACACCTAATTTAATTTGGTAATTGTGTGATTTACCATGAAAGAAAGATCAAACAAGATGATAACCACGTACCAACCTGAAGGAGGATTTAGTCATAGGTATTCCCAACCCAAGGCGAGTCTCGATGAGATGGGACTGGTAGTCTAGTTGAGACTTCACTCCTTGGATTGATAGTCGAGTTGAAACTTCACTCTTGAGATAGGGTTACGAATAGGTAATTGGCCTATGGGAAATACTTTTGATATTCTAGACCTAATACGGGATATTGAGGAAAATTTCTTTTGGTCTTAATGTCAACTACAAACAAGTAATTTATTTGAATCACCTAATATACGAAGATGTTTGACATTGTTGGTTTGTTTGGTTGAAATAATAACTTAAATATTTGGAAAGATCTACTAGGGTTTTGAGCTCACCCTCCTCTTCTAATATTTTAGGAAACTAAAGAACAAGGTCGCAAGATGGTTTTAAACTCAAAGTCCAGTTTTCAAAGATCATAAAGTGTTTGAATCAGGCATGTTGGCCTCAAGTTATTTGTTAATGTTTAGGGATTATCTTCTATTGCATTAAACATAAAGATGTTGTACATCTTATTGAATACTGATTTTCAAATGAAAGACGTTGAAATATTTTTGATTTCATATGTGTTTTATGGAATCTATTTTGTGAGTTAGGTACTCAGGGAGTCCTATAGAATTGGAACACATAAAGAAAAAAAAAAGAGATAATGTGATAATGTGACACGCATTGTCTCCCCTCGGTTAGCCTGAGGAACTTGTTGAAATGCGCACATGACAAAAACGTGTTGAAATGTTGATAGACTGGCATGGGACCCAAGACAGG
Source organism: Tinospora cordifolia (assembly GCA_030144865.1). Taxonomy (NCBI): domain Eukaryota; kingdom Viridiplantae; phylum Streptophyta; class Magnoliopsida; order Ranunculales; family Menispermaceae; genus Tinospora; species Tinospora cordifolia. Next base: position 3,325 of record JAJIYU010007434.1, on the reverse strand, counting down.
GAGGCAGGTTGTGGCTAAGCATTTCTTTAAATGCCTAACCTGTCAGCTAGTGAAGGAATAACATAGGAAACCGACTGGAATGTTATAACCACTACCAATCCTAGAATGGAAGTGGGATAACATTGTCATTGACTTTGTTAGCAAATTATCCAGAAATTATAAAGGGGATGATACTTTATAGGTAATTGCAGATTGTTTCATTAAGGTGGCACATTTACTGCCCATTGGATCCACATACCAAGTCAATAAGTTGGGGGAACCATATGTGAAGGAAATATTAAAGTTACATGGTGTAACTAAGACCACAGTGTCAAACAGGGACTCTCGATTCACATCATAGTTCTGGTAGAGCTTACAGAAGGACTTGGCACCAAACTTACCATGAGAACCACTTTCCATCCACAAGCTAATGGTCTGCCTAAGGGAGTCATCCATACACTAGAAGACATGTTGAGATCTTCCATCTTTGACTTCAAGGGCAACTGGAACAAGTATCTACACCTGGCAGAGTTTGCTTATAACAATAGTTATCAGGCAAGCATAAAGATGGCTTTGTATGAAGTTCTTTATGGGAGGCCCTAGATATCACCAAACTATAGGGCACAACTTGAGGACCATGTGATTATAGGGCCAAACTTGGTGGAAAAAAATGAGTAATCAAGTCAAACAGATCCAAAAGAGATTGGCTACACACAAAGTTGGCAAAAGAGTTATGCCGATAAAAGGAGAAGACCCCTTGAGTTTTAGGCAGGTGATAAATTATTCTTGCGGATAAACCCTCAAAAAGGGATCAAGAGTTTGGATACAAAGGGACGTTATCACCTAGATTTATTAGTCCATTTGAAATTATTAGAAAAATCAAAGAATGCACCTATGAGTTACACCTACCAAATAGAATATCTTAAGTTCACAATGTATTTCATGTGTCGATGCTGAGGAAGTATGAGCCCAATCCCCTCTCACATAATTCGTTCGGAAGATGTGGACATCCAAGATGATGCCACGTATGAAGAAGCGGCAGTTAGGATCCTCAATCGCAAAGTACAAAAGCTTGAAAATGAAGGATATTCCTTTAGTCAAAGTTTCAATGGAAACATCATGGGGTGAAAAAAGCCACTTGGGAGCTGAAAAGCAAAATAAAGGCTAAAAGTACCTAGACCTCTTCACTAGAAGTTTGTGATTGAACGACGCCAAAGTCAACTGGTGTAAATTTTGAGGTCAAAATTTCTTTTAGGGGGATAGGTATTAATACCCTGAAAATTGTAAGAAAATTCACTAAATAAAATTATTTCAATAAAATAATCCTTGGAAAATCCATGAAATTGTAGTAGAAATGATGCATAATTCAATGTACGAAGAACTTGGCAAACAGAAATGAAAAATAGGAAAAAAACATATAATTGAGATGTGGTAATGACGTATCATGCCTAACCCTTGTTAGACTTGTGACCATTATTTCTAGTTCATTTATCTCCTTGCATTTATTGCATTCAATGACATTTTTGTAATTTTGTCCTAGTGCACTTAGGTGACCAGAGGTTAAGGTGTTACACCCATATACATTATTTTCAAAATTCTCATTTAGTTCAACAGACAACCACAACCATCTATATGATATTACATATATAATGATAATTATAATTATACAAAAATATAATATTAAAAAACTCTTCAGCATACTCACATAATAATTATTGAAAAGTTTTTTATTTTTCTTATGTTGGTCATTTTTCTCTTCGATCTATTCCTAAGTGAGCTACAACATAATCAGTGAATAATTTTTATTTATGACATTTAGATGTGTTTAAGTAATCATACTAGAAAATCAAATTAAATAAAGCAATAGATTTGTCATGTAAAGCTAGGCAATGCATATATGCACTTTAAAGTAGTGATCATACAATTATTTTAATCATACAAGATTTAATAAACCAGATCTATCCGCATTTCTCCAAGAAATATGGTCAGTCTTATTCCTTGCTAGGTCTTAACAAGAGTAGACTGAACCTTTGATTATTGCATACTCCACAACCATTTGGAGCATTATCACATATAGAAAGGTTGACAATCACTATAACTTAGTCTCACATAGATTATCACATAGAAAGTATAATTCTCAATGGCTCAATCTATCAAAATGATACCATGTTTTAAACCTACTCTTGCAAATCTAAATCATGTTGTTGTGTAACTATAATATCATAAATTTCAAATCAATGCAATATCTATCCATACATATCGCGTGCTTCCATTTAAATCATTTTTATATTTACAATGTTATATAAATAACCAAAATAAAAAAAGCTACGCATCATGTCTCATTAGCAGGTATTGTCTACTGTTTTCCCATACTCCATAAGTTTGTTGTAAATTTCATTGAATAATAATAACTCGTTATTTTCATTTTTATTTTATAGTTTCATTTATGATATATATATATATATATAGAACAATTGGTAATATATATTAACCACCCATTGCAAATATACACTCAATTTAAAAGTTTATTGCCCATTAACTCACTATTTATATATTCCAACCAATCATATATATATATATATATATATATATATTTATATATAAAGGACCCACCAAACCACTAAATCATTAAACTACTAATCATGTATGTAATAAAAACATAAGTTCATCCCTATTTTGTATAAAATAAATATTTTTTCTTTGATTGTTCAGTCGCTAATTGAGCATATCACTTGATCCCAAATATCATAAACTTGGTATCATTTAATCTAGAATTTTATTTTCTACATTTCTATATCTTTCAATTAAAAACTTGTTAGCGTTACATCTATTCAAAAACTTCCCATATTTTATTAGCTTTCAAATACCATACTAATCTTTAAGACTATACGGGTACAAATAAACTACATATCTTATGATTTACATAATGATATAAGTTTTATGTGTTTTTACTCTATGTAGATGAATACCCTATTTTTAAAGAAAACTACAAAATACCAATTTATTAAAAATTATACTATTGAAAATATTCATAGCTTCAATATTTATTTTGTATTGTATAGAAATAGAATATCAAATTTGCTACGAATCACATGCCTTGTTTTTCTCTTTCATTCTTCTTCACTTCTTTTCTCTTTTTTTCTCTCTAGTTCTTTCTCGCATGCACCACTTTGTTGTTTGTTTACTTTGCTTTTTTTTGGCTCACCACCTCATATATATTCAAATGGCCACATCCATATATATATATTATGTAACCCAATTGTTTTATTTTTATTTTATTTTTCTTTCTTTCTAGTCCATTTCTATTTTTGTTGGTATTTATTTCGTTATTATAATCTAACTCCAC
>JAJIYU010007433.1:0-19180 GCA_030144865.1 Tinospora cordifolia | reverse complement strand
TGGGGTATTACATCAATGAGTTGGAAGGGATGACAAATACTTGACGCCCAAATCTTCATAAAATGATCTAAACCTCACATTGTCAAATTACTTACCTTAATCAGTGAAAATTGTATATGAGACATTGAACCTGCACACGGTAGATGTTATGTGAAGCAAATGTTTCTTTGCTCTTTAATACTTGTTAGTGGCATTGCCTTTGCCTGCTTCGTAAAATAGTAGACCACCATGATAGCAATGTTAGAGATTTAACCTATATTTATAGTAAACATGATTCATTGGGAGTTATTATGATGAATGCATCTATTTAATGTGTTCATGTTTTAATAGGTTCATGAATATATTAGGAATAAATAATATACATGTGTGTATTTAGTGGTGTGTGATCCATGAACTTACAAGTTTATGTATGTTTAGATTCACGTATGTATTTAATATGTGGACTCCAATGAATATCTCTTATATGTTTCATCCATTATCAAGTAAATTGCACAAGTTCTAGTGCAAAATTCAAGTTCTTTATCTTCTTCTTGAATATTTTTCTTATTTAGTATTTTTGTGGTTATGATATTTCCATCAAAGTGGTATAAGAGCGAGGTTGATTTTCATGGCTTCCAACAATAACATGTTGTAGCCCCAACTTCCCAAGTTCAATGGGAAGAACTATACTCAATGGAGTATAGAGATGAAGGTGTTTGTATAAGTCACAAGACTTATGGGACATAGTCGAGAATGGTTATGATGAACTAGAAACTCAAGCCGAACTAACTCAACAACAAGGCAATGAGTTGAAAGAGAATCGAAAGAAGGACAATAAAGCACTTTATTTCATCTTTCAAGCGATAGATGAAGCAGTGTTCGAAAGGATCTCAACAACCACTTCCACAAAGCAAGCGTGGGATATTCTATACAATACTTACAAGGGATAAGATAAGGTCAAAATGGTGAGATTATAATCTTTCATGGTGAGTTTGACACGATACGCATGAAGGACTCAGAAACTGTTGAAGATTATTTTAACCGAGTCATTGTCATAGTGAATCAAATGCAGCAAAATGGAGAAATATAGCTGATGAAAGAGTTGTTGAAAAGATTCTTCACAGTATGTCTTGAAAGTTTGAGTATGTTGTTGTTGCCATTGAAGAGTCCAAAGATCTTTTTACAATGTCTTTGGAAAGCTTGATGGGATCATTACAATCCCATGAACTTCGATTCCAACAGTTTGACTCTACTCCTCTAGAGCAAGCATTTCAAACAAAAGTTTCTTTTAGAGAAGGTTCTAGAGGAAAAAAGGAAGTTACACCAACAGTGGACGTGGAAGGATTCAAGGAAGCCAACAAAGACAACAAGAGCATCAAAAGGATGATAATTCACATATGTCATCTAGAAGAGAAAGAGGACGTGGACACAAAAGCAATCGTGGAAGACGTCAAAATCAAAAACATGTTCAATGTTACAATTGTAACAAGTTTGGACATTATGAATCCAACTGTTGGTCAAAAAAGAATGATGATCAAACCTCTTTCGTGCACGAGAATATCCAAGATCTTGACGAAGGAGCGATATTTCTTACTTGTGCTAGCTAAGAGAATGCTCAAGATGCAATATGGTATCTTGATAGTGGTTGTAGTAACCACATGATTGGCAATCAAAATGCATTCACAAGTTTGGATGAATCAGTCCAAAGTGAAGTTTGAACGGGAGATGACAAAAAGCTTCAAGTCAAAGGTAGTGGCAACATTTTGGTGCATACCAAACAAGGTACTAAACGCATTTGTAATGTTTTCTTTGTTCCTGGTCTTAAACCAAATCTTCTTAGTATTAGACAATTGCTTCTAAAACAATATCATGTCAAGTTGGACAATGATACATGTGAGATCAAAGATAAGAGTCATAATCTTGTTGTTTAAGTGAAGATGACCACTAACAAGATGTTTCCTTTGAAGATCAAAACTAAGGCATGTTCATGCTTTAATACCATTATGAAAGAACCATCATGGCTATGACATTTACAATTTGGCCATTTGAGTTTCAACACATTGGCTCATATGTCCAACCATGACATGGTGAGTGGCCTGCCAGATATTCATCATCCAAATCAAGTATGTGAAGGGTGTGCACTTGGAAAGCAACATCAGCAATCATTTCCCAACAAAAGTACATGGAGAGCATCTAGGTGTCTTGAGTTAGTTCACTGTGATGTATGCAGACTAATGCAAACACCATCTCTTGGAGGTAATCGGTACTTTCTTACCTTTATTGATGATTATAGTAGAAAAATATGGATTTATTTTTTGAAGGACAAATCAAAAGTTCTCAAGTACTTCAAACTCTTTAAATCCATGGCCGAGAATGATTGTGGTTACTCCATCAAGACCTTACGTTCTGATCGTGGTGGAGAGTATGTTGGTATCTCGTGTTTTTTAAATGAGCATGGCATTCATCATCAAATCATTGTTCGATACACTCCCCGGCAAAATGGAGTTGTTGAAAGGAAGAATAGAGTCATCATGGAGCTAGTCAGAAGCATGTTAAAAGCTCGAGGAATTCCAAACTCTTTTTGGGCTGAAACAGTTGCATGTACCGTATATCTGTAAAAACTGTGCTTCCACTAAAAGTGTTCATAACATGACACCATATGACGCTTGGAGCGGTACGAAGCCTAACGTTGGCCATCTTCGAGTATTTGGGAGCAATGCTTACTCCCATGTACCCAACGCTCAGAGACAAAAGCTTGATGACAAATGTGAAAAATGTATACTTGTTGGTTATAGTAAAAATTTCAAAGCTTACAAGTTATACTATCTTCTCACTAAGAAGACCATCATAAGTCGAGACGTCTTGTTCAATGAAGAAGAATCTTGGAATTGGGATATCAATGTCAAATAAAAATCTATTATCATCGATGAAGAACCTGAACATCTGAATAACCATCGTGATGGTGTGAATGATCCCTCTTCATCTTCATCATCCTCTTCTTCAAGTGATGATGATTCTCCTCAAAGCAAATTTCGAAGCATTTCCAACATCTATGCTTCCACGACACCAATGTCAGATGTTGATTTTACCAATTTTGCACTTTTTGTCGATGCTGATCCTATAACTTTTGAAGGTGCTTCACAAGATGCAAAATGGAGACAAGCAATGGATTAAGAAATTGATTCAATTAAAAGAAATGACACTTGGAAGCTAGTTGGGCTTCCACAAGGAAAGATCCCCATTGGAGTCAAGTGGGTTTACAAGACCAAGTTAAATTTACAAGGAGAAGTTGCAAAGTATAAAACACGACTTGTTGCTAAAAGCTATAAGCAACAATATGGGGTCGATTATGAAGAAGTTTTTGCTCCTGTTGCACGTCTTGAAACCATTTGATTAGTCCTTGCGTTGGCAGCACAACATCATTGGAGCATTTATCAAATGGACGTCAAATCAACATTCTTAAATGGAGTTCTTCAAGAGGAGGTTTATATCGATCAACCTCTGGGGTATGTGACGAAATGGGAAGAAAATAAAGTCTGCAAACTCAAGAAAGCACTCTATGGGTTGAAACAAGCCCCTCGAGCATGGTATAGTCGAATTGACCATTACTTTATTGCAAATGGCTTCAAAAGATGCCCATATAAACATACTCTCTTTATCATAGAAGATATGGATCTCCTCCATTTTTTTCTTGGCATGGAGGTGAAACAAAGTCATGCAGGCATCTTTATATCTCAAAAAAAGTATGCAAATGACCTATTGAAGCAATTTATGATGGACAGTGCAAAACTCCTATGCAGTCCCATGGAGTTCGGCCTGAAGTTAACGAAGAATAGTGAAGATGATTCTTTTGTTAATCCAATGCTCTATCGCAACCTCATTGGAAGTCTCATGTATCTCACTGCAACTAAACCGAATCTCACTTTTGCAATAAGCCTGATTAGCAAATATATGAAATCCCTAAAGAAAAGTCATTGGGAAGCTAGTAAAAGAATTCTAAGCTATATTCGTGGCACAATGAATCATGGTATAACCTATGAGAGGGTAGATCAACCATATTTGGTTGGTTACAATGATAGTGATTGGGGTGGAAGTCATGATGATTGCAAGAGAACGTTTGGTTGTGTTTTCAACATTGGTTCTGGTGCAATTTCATGGTCCTCGAAGAAGCAGTCCTGTGTGGTTCTTTCTACCGGTGAAACAAAATATTTGTCTTTGTCAGCTGCAGGTTGTCAAGTCCTTTGGCTGAGATGGATGTTACAAGAACTCAAACACTTTCCTGGAAAAGTGACAACTTTGTTTTGTGACAACAAATCGGCCATTGCTCTTACCAAAAACCCAGTATTTCATGGCAAGAGCAAGCATATTCGTATCAAGTACCATTTCGTTAGAGATTTGGTAAACAGTGGTGAAGGTATGATCAAGTATTGTTCGACTCATGATCAAGTGGCCGATATTTTCACCAAGGCATTGAAGACTAAGAGTTTTTTGAAGCTAAGGCAAGCACTAGGTGTTGGTTCAAATCTAACTTAAAGGGGAATGTTAAAGACTAAGTTAGATTTATTTTGCAATGAATGAATCATGTTTAAGGGGAGATGTTAGAGATTTAACCTATATTTATAGTAAACATAATTCATTGAGAATTATTATGATGAATGCATCTATTTAATGTGTTCATGTTTTAATAGGTTCATGAATGTATTAGGAATAAATAATATACATGTATGTATCTAGTGGTGTGTGATCCATGAACTTGCAAGTTCATGTATGTTTAGATTCACGTATGTATTTAATAGGTGGACTCCTATAAGTACCTATTGTATGTTTCATCCATTATCAAGCAAATTGCACAAGTTCTAGTGCAAGATTCAAGTTCTTCATCTTCTTCTTGAATATTTTTCTTATTTAGTGTTTTTGTGGTTACTATATTTCCATCAAGCAAATCTAACTTGTTTTCTATAAGACGGTAGAGGTCATATTAAATCCACTTCTCATAGTGCAGAAGGCCATAGATTGGTGGTCAAGGTTAATTTATTAGGTGGTATTAAGATTTTCATCTCATTTTATTATCACAAGTTTTTGTTATACAGATGGCATCTATGTGAGTGGTAAGCTAGTAGTAGGCTAGTAGCTCCAAAAGAGTAATCCTATGATGAGGGCTCAGCCGCTAGAATAGTTTTTGCATATCTCAAAATGTACCTCGTTGAACACACGTTTACTTGCCCTTGGTTGTGTTACTTCAATTACGACATTGACAAACTTTGCTTGTAAAGCATACCATCAATCAAGGTCTAGTAAACCGACTATCATTTTATCTTCTATGGCGATTAATTCTCTAAGTATTGGATCTAGTCAATGAGTAATGTGCATTCCTAAATGTTGACCTATTACTTCGCCTAGTCGTGCTTCTTCTTTGCCAGGCACCACCATAATGAGAACTTCGGTGATCAACAAATTCAAGTCGACAATACTAGGAGCAAGCTTTATCAAACCTACAAGTTGAAGCAATGCTACAATTGTTGCCCACCTATTCTTTATGCAACTTATATGCCAACTTGATTTGTAGTAAGGATAGGATTACTTTGAGAATTTGTTATTGTTTCATAAGGCCTGGGTCATCATCTTTATGTTTTTCTCAATTGTAAGCATGCAAAGATATATTGAGTTATTTTGCAAAAGACTTTTTCTTAGATCTTCGTCTCCGTTGTCGAGGTGCCACTGTTGTTGTCACCATAGCATTGAGGTTGCAGTGTTCTTTATGATTATGTTCCTCTTCTTGGCTAGCTATAGTAAATTGTACAATACAACTTGTAATGTTGGTGCAAATTTTGACCAATACTAAAAAGATGATGAAGTACTATCGACAAATGAGTATGAACTAAAAAGAAAAATCAAATATAAAAGGGTATCATAAAGGACGTCACTATAGTGCCAACTAAACGCTCTCCAATGACTAAGTGAGAGCAAGCTAATTAATAGTAGTTGAAGTGCTAATTTAAGTTGGGTGCCAGTGAACATGTCATGAATATATAAAATAATGACATATTTATACTTTATTGTGCATTTTTGACCTATAGAGATTGTATTTTAGTCTACTAGAAAACTAGAAATCTCTTTATTTCTACTATTGGTTCTTATTGCTTGTTGATATGATTCAATCTTGTAAAATTAGTGTAGAAACTCGGTTTGTCATAGTTGTCATCTGTCCATTATCATCACCAATCCTACCACATCATACAATAGTTAATGTTAATTAAGCTTGGCATATACCATCCTTACCTTGCATAGTGGTTTTTTAAGTGTAGATAATTCCATATTTATCATATATGACTAGGTCGACATAAAAGTGCCAACTTTATGCGTGTAGTAATAAGAATTCTTGAGTTGACGCGTGGGTGCCACTCGTACAGACATTCAGCTTGGTAATTACCAGCTTGCTACACATTCGATATGATCCAATAGCAATGGATAAAGTCATCAGCGGTGGAGAATGAAGTTGATCATTTGACAATAAGCACCTTCTTTCAACCTTTCATATCATTCTATTATTATTTTCCACTATTATTATTATTATTATTATTATTGTTATTATTATTTTATTTATTATTTTCTTTTGGCTTTGGTCGCTATCATCAGGTCCATCACCTCTAAGAATCTAAGAAGCCAATACGCCAAGAAATACAATGGACAATGGTGGGGTTCACACGGATTTCCTAGGTTACGACAAATACAAACTCATCACTCCACCTTTTATATCTATTATTAAACTAATTTTCTTGAAAATAAAGTATTTTTTAAGAAAAAAATAATTTATATACAGTTTAAATGCTTTTTTTTTAAATATTGGGATCTAATTTCTTAAATATTTTAAAATATGCTTATATATAATAGATAATATCTTCAAACAAAAATGCATGTATTTCTATAATAATTAAAAATAATTTACATATAATATTTTACTTTTTTAAGTTTAATTATAGTTATCTTGACCGCGTAAGTAAAAAGAGTTCCTAATTTGGTGGGTTAATTAAGCAAAATCCATAATTCACTTTCGGTTTCCTATCAACTTTTAATACTTCTTTTTACCATGCTTTTCAGCTTCTTTTTAAATAAAAAGCATCCTTTCTTTCTTTTCTTTTATTTTTTTATTTTTCAACAGGATGAAAAGATCATTTCATTTCTTAAGGAAAACCTCTTCATCTCAGTTCCTTTTTCTTTTTATTAAATGACTTTATAGTTTACACCTCTTATTTAATATATATATATATATATATTTATTTATTTATTTATTTATTTCTTAGTTTTATTTATTTTATTATTTTAATAGATGATTCACCGGTGAAGGACATTCCATGTGCATCAAGGGAAGTGCAGTGTGTCTTTTAGCTCATTTTGTCTTCTGTTTTTCAATAGTATTGAGTGGTGGGCGGATGAGCATAAGTAGGAGAAGGTGATGAAAGCTGCGTAAGCTACATCATAAACCTCTCATAACGTTGTACCATCAACAAAATTTAATTATGTAGTAAGGAAAAATACTGAATCTGATCCATGCATGGTGTACATCACATGAATAGTCAACTTTTGCTTTTTTCTTATTGGATGTAATGCTAGCTTTGTGGATGATATAACAATATTATTGTCAAGCTATAAGAATGACATTGTATATTATAAAAAACAGAGATTCAAACTATAATTGAAAAACTGTATTTTTGCTCTTAACGAGGGCAGACGGTATTCTATATATAGAATAGAAGATTCAAGCTCAGCCATGGATGTTGAATAAAGGTGTCATGATCTTGTACAGAGAGCTTGGTAGAAAAAGCTTTTGATCCAAGAGAAAAAACGGAGAATAAAACCTATATACTAACTAAAATCAGGTATAATAGAATTCTGAATCTGTTAGAATTCTGTTATATAACTTGTATACACAGTAACAGCAATAGCAGCGCGTATACAAGCTAAACAACAACGGCAGCACAGGGTATACAGCTTAATAGCAGCGCATATACAAGCTAAACAGCGTATACAAGCTAAACAGCAACGGCAGCGCAAGATATACAGTTTATAAACAAGGTATACAAACTGTATACAAGCGAAAAACAACGCAGCTTAAACAGCAGCAACAGCGCAGGATATACTGTTTATATACACAGAGTATATAAACTGTATACAAGCGAAAATCAGCACAGCTTAGTGGGTTTCTTTTATATATATAATTGGAAACGAGGCATTTTTAAAATTAACTGAGAAACTTTTTACAATGTAGTAGTTTTTGCAAAGCCTCTATTCATGTTAGAGAAATGAATTAACTATGAAAAAAAAATTTTGAAGAGCACTTTAAGTAAAGGAAAGATTGATTCATGATTATTTTAAAAATAAAAAGAAAATGTTTTCTTTCTTCTGCAGTTTTTTTAAAGCTCTACTAAATGTTTACAATGTAGCAGTTTGTGCGAGCATGATATACAAATTGACTATCAACGATGAAAAATAGATTTCAAGCCACTTCAATCCCTCCTTCTAACAGAGCAAGTTGTGGATAGCAAGATACTTTCTATCTAGACCTATACGAGTGCAAGAAATCATATCGGCAACCGCAAATGCTTGGCTTGCTACAGCAAGGCTATGTGAATACTCGATCTTAGGTAAGTATCAAATCACATACATGGAATCTTTTCTTGTTGTTTGGATTCTTATTTTGCATATTTGAATCCTTGCACGATCATGTACTTCACATAATTCTTCACAACGCTCCAAGCCTCAAATGAAGCCTTAACTCCAACGATCTAAGCTACAACAACAGGGTGACAATTTATGTTATTATGTCATAAACGTGTTGTACCATAAACAAGTATTATTCATATATTACAAGTTCAAACCTAACCTATGAATTAAGCATGTCATGATATATAAACTCAAACTCGACTTGTTCATTAATCCTATCATATTTGTGTACTTAAATATAAACTATTTAAATTTTGGTAAGTAATTTTTTAAATTATTTTTTACAAAAAAAATATTAATAAAAATATAAAGCATAAAAAAATTATTTAAATTAAATTAAATTAAAAATAATTTTTTCATAAAATAATAAAAAAATTATGTCATCAGCATATCAATAAAATATTAGTTTTAAATTAACCTCTTTATAATATTTCTCATGACTTGTCCATACTTCAGTTAACTAGATTATTTTCGAATTTAATAGGTCAACTTATTTATACCTAAAATTTAGTTATGTTTAATTATATTTAAATTATTTTAAGCTAAACTCATTGATTCTAAACTCAAGCCTATTAACTACATAATGAGTTCGAATTAGATTATCGTATTACAAATCGTCAGCCCTAGCTACAACTAGCTCAAATTATAAGTTCAAGATCCAATTAAGAAAAAGTTGATGTTTACTCATTCAATCATCATATTATGAACTATCTTGTGCATGGCTTCTCTCCACTTTTAAAGCCTTCCAACTTGTCCTTGCATAATTGGCAACACCATAGATTTCCATAGCACATAATTCTCACGATCAAGCTTGATGACTAAAGGATTTTTAAGTTTTCCTCCAAAAATTACTTTTACTTAATGCAGTTCGTGAGCAAAGCTTTGGTTAGTTGCGGAGGTTGAAGAAGCTGTCATTTATGGTTGATCGATCGTAGAGTTGGCCAATGAAAGGCTCTAATGCCATGTGAGAATCATTAATGCTCTACTCAACCGGAGAGTGCGAAGGTAAGGCACTTTCATTTATAATATAGAGACTATACACATTTCATCATTACATTGCTGTACACAATTGTTCTCCATACAATTAACAGTTCACAACTACCTATAATAACTCTTGACAGCTCTAGTTAACTTTCACTTTAGTTGGATAATTTCATTTTCTAGTAGCAGTCCTACACTCAATTTACAACAAATGTACAACTCCCTGAGCTTCCCTTGCAACAAGCTCAACCAATTGCATTTATGCTAGTTTCTGAATACTACTACGTAGTTAGAAATCACGTGAAATTCACTTTGATCGTAATGAATTATGTGAATGATCTTATACTATCAACGAATTGAATAAAGAATATTTATTACTAATAACCTTGGATGCAATAGGGGTTTTATCCTCATATATAGGTCTGAATCGATTCTAACAAGTGTGTACGATGGTGATTGACCGGAATAAGATAAAATAGTAATGTACAAAATAGAGGGATAATTTTTATCTTTTGAGTTATATACATATATATATATATATATATATATATATAGAGAGAGAGAGAGAGAGAGAGAGAGAAGGGTAATTTTTATCTTTTGAGTTATATATATGTGTGTATTCTAATTGTTTAATATTTTTCTATCCCATCTTATTTAATTTAATTTAATTTAATTCTATAAACCTTTGGTTCTCGTTCGAGAGCCAAAACGAACACACTTACAATCTATTGTACTAGATTTTCGATCACGCATTCTATCCTTGTCAAATTAGAACCAACCACCATTGTATTGCGCTCCAAGAGTTGAGTGGCCCCAGGCTAAAATAATCCTGCTATATATTTTGTAATTAAGGATGAACCAATTTGCGAGATGGAAAGGTTTTCCCATCACCTATTACAAGACTAACTAGGATCTAGTGCAGTCTGATACAACGGGGAGATTGTTAATATCTAGTGAAACGTGATGCATCCCACGGCTATTAATTAGCATGCCACGCAATAAAGACAATGTATCCTAAAGTGATTACAGGGACCAGACCCGGAATGCGGGCGCGTGGGGTGACTACCCCGGCCGTCGATTTTCTTGAGCCTCAAAATACTCTTGAAGTATTTTTATATATAATAAAACTAGTATGATTGTTAATTTACTCTTTGATTGGTCGATGGTTTTGTATCAACTATGATATAGATTACGGTTTAATTCTCATCCTTTAATTTTTAACATTTTTTAACGTTAACACTATTTTTTTTTTTTTAGTTAATTGGAGTAACAAACTTGCTCAAAATGTCAATAGATATTTTGCACATTCCACGGTTTAATTTTAGGGACCTCATGTACATGTATATATATATATATATATATATATATATATATATATATATATTTGTTTATATAATATAGTCTAAGTATCACGCACAATGAATTTATCTAAATTGAAATCACATGCCCTTGTTTATAATCATTGTGGGGATATATAGGCTTGAAAACAAATTCGATAAGGAAAATCCTTGATATGGGGGATTTTGGTTTGTCCCTATTTTAGGATCTCCTAAAAATCACCCATACCTCCATGTAAGGATAATTTGTGGATTTATAGGCGGATCGCAGAATGAATATAGAAAAACCTTATCATGTAGTAAGCTCGACTCAACTAAAAAGTTAGTGTCCACTCAAGTTCATAGCGTCTAGCTCAATTGCAGGTCAATTCAACTTAGTTGAAAGTTCTATCCATTGCCTTGTTTGGTCAAGCTAATGTCATGTGAATTTTTGGATTTCAATTCGTGTACTCAATCATATTGGGGTTAAATTTGCTTGATTTGATGTTTCGCAACCGAGTCGATGTCAAGTCTCTCCTCAAATTCTACCTATAGCATCCAACCTGCTCAACCCCTCTTCTTTGTTCTGATGAGCTCAGCTATTACTCTAACCACTGTCTGGCCAAGCTAATTGTACTTTTTTTTTCAAGTTGCATATATGATGTCTACTATGCTGGCCCCGCGTTGCATCTAATTTTATCAGCTTTTTCTTGGGTTGCTGAGCAGATGACACAACATATACAATATAATATCGCCACTTAAAAATTATATACTTAGGGCATCTTCAACGCCTGAGCGGGCATTGAGCGCCAGCTCAGGCGTTGAAGCATCCACGGCAGCATTTATACAAAATAAAAATAAAAATAAAAAATAAAAAATGGGCGTTGAGTGCTCGGAACTGTCCGAGCACTCAATGCCCAGGGGGGTAGGTAGCGCTCCATTGAGCGCCACCTCAGCATTATCAACCCCCCATTGTGGATGCCCTTAGGGCCTCATGTACACATAGTATACATGATACAATTATTTAAGTTTTTTATATATAATATATGAGTAGATAATATATGTAACAACCTTGCTCTAATGTATTGGTATTTTGATCAAATAAATGAAAATTTTTGAGAAAATATTCAATAAATTTGATTTTTGGGAGAAAAATATGAATTTTTCAAGAAAGTAATGGAGAAATGTAAAATATGGGCAGCTTGAGAAATTATTGAAAAGTGAAGGGCAAAAATGAAAAAAAAATTGACGCTAGTCATGTATTGTAAGTGCACACTTAAGATCTTGACATATCATCAAGATAAATCATTTTCTAGCTCAACAGAAATCGTGAGGTGGAACCTCGTAGTATGAGGTATCAACACGTGAAGCATGATGTATCAAATTGGAACACAAGATTGATGTTAAGCACAAAGTGCCAGAAGTGTCAACTTAAAGCAGAAAGTGTTGACTTAAAGCAGAAAGTGTTGATTGATGTTAAGCACAAGGTATCAATTTGAAGCATAAGGTGTTGACATGTGGAGCACATAGTGTCAACTTGAAGCATGGGGTACCAACATGCAAAGTATGAGGTAGCAACTACAAGAATGAGGTTGTAGCTTACAATCATGAGTGGACACGTTCGCATGAGCCCAAAGTGTCAACTAGAGCCCAAAGTGTCAACTTAAAGCAGAAAGTGTTGATTGATGTTAAGCACAAGGTATCAATTTGAAGCATAAGGTGTTGACATGTGGAGCACATAGTGTCAACTTGAAGCATGGGGTACCAACATGCAAAGTATGAGGTAGCAACTACAAGAATGAGGTTGTAGCTTACAATCATGAGTGGACACGTTCGCATGAGGTGGCAATTCATAGTGCCAGAAGTTGACATGTGTATATGAGGTGGTATGAAGAAGGAGATTTTGAGTTTCATATATACCCCCTATATGTGTATATGAGGTGCCAGAAGTTGACATCTCAAAATTTTCATGTATACCCCCTATATAAACAGGTCCAATCCCTCTTAGTTTCATATATTTTCTTGAGCAAACTTTGTAGAGTTTGTGGGAAGAAACTAAGATAGGAGATTTTGAGTTTGTGGTGGTGAGTAAGAGAAGCCATTGAGGAGAGGAGAGTGATGTCAAGATATAGACAAACAGAGCCCTAAAGGCAAGAGCGAGACTTTGGAAATAAACAAGTTGCTTGGCTTGTGAAGGTATACATTCTATTTGAGATTTTACTCAATACTTATCTTAAATTTTGATGATGAAATGACGAATTGATGTCCAACCAAAGGAACTAATGCCTGAAAATGAGTCACTTACATGTGGATTCATGTGTACTAGTGTATATTTGGTTAAGTCATGGGAGAAAATTTAAGAAAAGCATCCAAAAGATGAGGAGAAAATAGTGTCAAGCACTTTTTGTCATACTTAGATCCAACTGCACACTGTTTTGCCAATTTGAGCCCCTCATTGAGAAATTGAGAACTTATGATATTTTATGAGATTACAAATGAAGCCTTGACTAAGTTTAAACATCCCCAAAAGATCCTCCAATAATGTTGAAAATAGTTAAAGAAGAAAGTGGGTAAGATTAAGATGAGAATCGGGATAAAAATTGCATAATATTTGTAGATATGACTATGATACTTGAATCATTATTATGTTCACAAGAAAACCAAATGATTTGTGGTGAACTAAAAATCCCAAATTTCATACGCCATGAGTAGTTTCTTGTATTTTCTTTATATGTGTTGCATAAAAATTATGTTTGCATTATGATATGTTAATTAATTGCTTGAAATATTGATTTTGAAATTGTTTTAATTATTAAGAATTATGACATTACATGTGTAATTATTCTTTGAGTTTGTAAGGCTTTGCTTGTATTGAGCAAGTTGGCTTGTATCCTAAACTTTTAGAATGTACAAAATCAATTAAGTGCGGTTATTGAGCTCTAAATTTGTGAGGCTACACTAAGTCCATTGGCTTGAGGCACAAACTTTTAGTATATTTTGGATCTATTGAGTAAGATAATTTGAGCTCTAGATTTTTAAGGTTTTTACTAAGTCTGTTGACTTGTATCCTAGAACTTCAGGACATCCTAGGTTTATTGTGCATAATTAGTTGTGAGTGTGATATGCATAATATTATTGGACTTTATTTATGATGTACGAGACATTTACATGGTTTCTAATTTAATTAGGATATTGTATGATTATGACTATCAAATTGGTTTAGTGGTTTACTTGTTATTCTCGCATCTACATGCATACATATTTTAGATATAATTGTTAAAGTTGACTATTACTCACTAACTTACGTTGTACTAAGCTCATCATTTACTCTATTTTTCAAAGGGAACATCAAATCTAGACAAGAGAAAATGGATTACTAGAGATTAGCTGTATTTAAACTTTCGCTATATTATTTTTTTTTGTTATAATTCTACAGTGTATAATACGTCATCATGTATATTGGCTTACTATATTTTGTAACTCTGATATCCAACCTACTTCTATATGTTCAACAGACTTGTGTTGTTTTATTTGTTTTCCAACCTACTATAAATAAATATTTTTATTTAAATTGATTTTTAATGAAAAAGGCTTAAGTATAACTCAGTGAATCGAGGTAGGAAAACAACTTGTTAACTTATAATGTCAATCAAATCGTCCTTTAAGTTGGTAAGGGATCCTGACAATTTATGTGGCGTATATATTAATTTAACTAAATAATGGTATGTATAGTATATCTACATATATATGATACATAGTATATATATATATATGGCAAGAAATACGTGGTGTATATAAAATATATATATATATATATAAATATTTTCTACATTTTAATTTGACTGATTTATTTATTTTTTAAATTAAATTATTAAGGCCTCAAGTTTTTGCCAAAATATTTATGTGGTTTAATTAATAATTAATTATTTATTCACTTTTTAATATCACTTTACCTCATTTTATAATTTTTTTTAATTTAATTTTTTTTGCATTATTTTATTCATCCTAGCTTATAATTTTCTTCTTTGTGTTTTGTTTTATCAATGAACCATATATGTTTTATTGTTTATAAATTATTAAATAATTTTATAGTATAATTTTTTTATTAATTTTATATTTTATTAAGTAAACTGATTTTCTCAAAAAATAAAAAGTTAAAATTGTAGACTTATTTATTTCTCAAGTTTGTTATCACTTAATATTTGTACAAAATTTAGGATTATATACTCGTAATATTTATAAAAAAATATTTATTTTTAAAATATAAACATACTCAATTTAAAATAAATAATCGAATTATTTAAACATAACTTTGGCCACCACCGCTTCCAAGTACTTAGGGCAACTACAATTGCCCACAATGGGCATTCAATGGTGGGTTCATGAGCCTCATACTATTGAAAAAATGTTTGCTTTATGAGTAATTGTTCATGAGCCGCATGCTATTGGGCTCTAAAATTAATTAGATTAATCACTAGTTCAACCTTGTGGAATTGGGTTCATTTATACTTTTTAGGCTTAGGGTTTAGGGCTAATCGGCTTTAACCTTTTAATGGTGAATCATTAATTTGTTAAATAAATGAGAAATATTAAAGCACTTGATAGTTGATATTCTGTACTTTCGAATTGTCTTTAATTATTTTACTAGGTAATGTTCTTGTAGCACGGAAAGGAAAGCATTTTATTAAGTAAGCTTAAAAATCAATTAATTACATAACACATAACTAAAATGTATACTTATTCATCCTATAATAATAAACGTACTTCATTTCAACTAAAATAATTGCTACAATCTTAATAAAATATAGCTAAAGTAAATGTACTACTAAATGAAAAAGTGATATATATATATATATATATATATATATATATATATATATATATATTAAAATATACATCTCTTTTTTTTTAATAGTAATAAATACCATAAATAAATAAAATACTACAACTACAATATATAGTAATTTCATCATAAATATTGCATATATATATAATGGGCATGGAAAGAACATGCATTACATATATATCTAACCTTTTAGGATCTACCATGGAAGTCACATCGATGATGTGTGTATATATATATATATATAAAGTAATGGAATTAATTGCATGTTCCATGCATGGATGTTGACTTTAATGGTTGCACCGCCACATTCGTTGTATACTGTCCTAGAATCACATATTCCATTTGTGATTAATTAAGTAATATATAGAATAGTCAAGACTTTTTTTCTTTTTTTTTCTTTTTGGTTCTTAAAAAAATTGAAATATATACATAAAGTAATGGAATTAATTGTATGTTCCATGCATGGATGTTGACTTTAATGGTTGCACCGCCACATTCGTTGTATACTGTCCAAGAATCACATATTCCATCTGTGATTAATTAAGTAATATATAGAACAGTCAAGACTTTTTTTTTTCTTTTTGGTTCTTAAAAAATCGAATTTAGAGTATCAGTCAATGGTTGGCATGCAATATTCTCCCATTTGGTCTAATTTATTTGTTCTCCACGTGTTAAGAGATCTACTGGACACATGCATTGGGCATAAAATCTCAAAGTATGTCTATTGATGATCACAAGATCAAAAGTCATATTATTTATAACTTCTGTTTCATGAATTTAAAAGAAAATAATTTAGAAATAAATTTATATTATAGTATATGCTGATAATTCTTAATATTGTATTCTCAATTATACACAAATTTTTCATATATAAATTGCTCAAGGAAACTTAATGAAAATTTATTATAAAAGTATGGTGTCAAATGCATAATTGTGACCCATTTTAATTTGAACTTTTGATGTAAACTAGGGCAATTACATTGAAATGATTTCATTTGTGTTCTATGGTTACATATACCACCTAGCAAAACTACTCGTTACCTATCTAAAAACATTCATAACGTTATGACTTACATGTGCCACTAAGTTAGTAATTACCTCGCCAGATTAGTTAGTACAGCATAGTTGACGTATACAACTATGTTGACATCTGCCTAATACCCTCCAAGCATTATTAGCATGGCTTGCATATACCACCATATAGGTCGATACCCACCTAACAAAACTAGCCATTACTTACCTAGTGATCTGACCTCCTCTTCAATTGGGACAAAGTCGGCAAATTGATAAAGAGAGTGGTTGGCGGCACCAAACACTTATATTGCTTGAAATGTCTACCGAGTTAGGTATATATTTGATCACATTGCAATTACATTTCTAACTACAGGAGACGGCTCATCAGTGTTGGACAATACTAATAATAATGCAAAGAAAATAATTATAAAGAGAATAGAAAAATCAGAACAGAGGCTTGCGTGAACAATGTCCGAAGACAGAATTTGTTTCCTTTTCGAGTGTTTGAAGACTATGAAATCTGTCTCCTAGGATATAACTGTTCAAATCAAATTATAACACCAAAATCTGATTTCTGTCAAACTGAAATTAATCAAAAATTTATGAAATTCACTTCTTTGTAAATCAAAAACTCTATTTTCTGTAAATAAGGTATTATTTGTTAAACTAGAAGAGTTGTGTTTGAATTGGTACGAATTTTTAAATAGTCACTAAACTAATTAACAGTCAAAAACTGCCCAAAAATTGTCTTAAGACAGTTAATGACAATTTTAATTCGAAAATTTAAATTTAAAAAATAAAATACGGCTGAATAAATTTAAATATAAAACTGTCCAAAAATTATTTTAAGGCCCTTGTCTTCGATTCATTTAAATAATGTATTTCAAATATATTCATGAATATGGGCCCAAGATAAGCTCATTGTCTCTTTTATCTTTCAACCAAAGAGACTATTACACTATTCTCTTTTATCTTAGCTATTTCTTTTTTGTTTTACCAATACGAGACTATTTAAAATTTTTTATTTCTATTCAAACATAACTATTTTTTCTAACAATCAGTTCATATAAGTTATTTGATTGCTAATTTACGTTAGGAACTCGCCCTTAAAGGATTTGAGGCAATTATATCATTCTTTTGGTCTTTAAATTCATTGGTATTCTTCTTGGATGATTATGAAAATTCTTAATCTTTCATTTAAGCTGAGGGCATCTCCAACTTTTTATATAATTAAAATGGTGTAACTCTTACATCATTTTAATGTAGAGTTAGCACTAAGCAGTAACTTTTTCTTTAATCTATTATATTATTTATAGCATATTTTTTAAAATATTTTAAAATATTTTAAATAAAAATAGCAAAAAAAAATAAGGCACACGCCCCAAAATAACGTAACTATTTAATAGATTCAACTAATATTTGTCATTTAATTCATATTAATTGGCAAAACATATATAATTCTATGGTTAAAAATATTTTATTTTAATTATTTTTAAGTTAAAAAAATAACATGTTGTGCACATACACAAATACTAGTTAACATCGACAGCAAGGATAGCTATTGACCAACAAGAATAGACAAGAATAGCTATGTCTTCAATTTATTATTTCCGGGGTATTTCTCCACTTTTAAGAAATTAAATTGCACAAACATTTTTGAGTTTTTATGGAGCAAAGAATGCAGATTATCTGAGTTAAATACATATTTATTTTTTCTATCTCAGGCCTTTTTTTTAATAAATTTTCCAAAGCTAACGATAATGACATAAATGAAATATATATTAATTTCAGATATTTGAATTCCTGACCTTTATAAATGTGAAACAATTTGTAAGAAATTAAATGATCTAGCAAATATAATATTTCTTCTAAAAATTAATTAATTTGATGGTGGTTCCTCACCAACCGAGACAAAGGTCACGTGAGCTGCAGCCGGTCGCGATCAAGTGTGTCGCGTGCCATCCTAAGACTCCGTGCGCCGACGTGCGTGTGGTGTCCACGTTCATTATTGATTAGCTTAATAATATTCACGAAAAAGAAATTTAAATAATTAACTGAAAACAAAAAACAATAGCTTTCAATTATTTGTAGCTTTGCATTAATGGCTGAACAATGCCATGTGATGGTCCAAAATTTATGATCATTACTTGCTTAGATTTTCACATGCAAAACTTGGCTTCGCCCAATTAATCAATAAATACAAAATTTGTAGTACAAACACAAATTAATAATTGTTATAAAATAAAAGAAAAACTAATAGAAGATCAAGAAACAAAGAAGAGAACTAGAGAGAATAGAAATAAGGGAGAGAGTTTTTCATTCT